>JADBJO010000403.1:57500-85000 GCA_016801955.1 Conus betulinus
AGAGAGAGAGAGTGAGCGAGTGTGTGTGCACACTTGCGCTCACAAACACAGATGCAAATCCAGGATTTTTAATTGTTTTCTTTGTTATTTCATGATAATTCTATATCCACATCACAGGACCTGGAAAAAGCTAAACACACAAGATGCTTTATTGTTAAAATCAAAAGAGAAAAAAAAAAGACAGAATCCAGATTACTTAAACTCCTGTGTTTCATGGGAGATTATTGATAAGTTTTTACCTTGGTTCTCAGAAAACGGACTCCAAGAAAAGAAACAGAAGACAAGTTTAGAGACAACAGATTTCTCATTCTCACATTTTGAACTTTCTTAGGTCTACACAATTTCTATGCGTTGGATATTGTACGCATGTTTCAGGCACACAACGCTAAACCTGCTGAAGTTCCCTATCATCAACCCAGCTCCCTGGAGACTGGCACTGCGTCGCAAGAGGCTGGACACAGATCAGAGAGAATATGCTGCTGCAGAGGACCTGCGACGCTCTCACGCTTGCAGGAGTTTGGCAGCCATAAAGCCGATTTGCTTAAAGGTGCCCCCAACAGATAAATGAATTTTGTGCACAACTGTCAGTATCTGAACTGTCAGTATCTCCAGATCCAGATTTTGAGTATTTTTTTGTACAAGAGGGTAGGCAAAAATAGGTATCTGATGGGGAGCAATGGGTTGAATACATCTATAGCAATAGGAGGACTATTTCAGTCATGTGCTCTTCTGGCATGAAACTGCCAGCGAGAAGAATATCACTACCAATAGAAATCAAGTGTTAATCTTCTTTTCCTGTTTTTTTTTTCATTTCTTTTCCTTTTTTTTTTTTTTTTTTTTTTTTTTGCAACTGTCAATTTGGCTCATTTCTGTTAGATTTCTATTACACATTTGTGCATAACTGTGAGATTCTGTTCCATTTTAGAGCTTACTTGGGCCACTGAAAGCCAGAGTCCAACACCTCTCATCAGGCTCTGACCTGGAATCAGCAAGGGAGAAGGAAGAGAGGATGACCAGGAACCAGGTGGAGAAGAGACACTGAGTCAGAGTTAAAAAGAAAAAAAGGGGGAAAACTGGACAGAGGCAGAAAGAATAGAGCAGAAGTGAAACCACTGGAGAGTTGTCACTGGTGGCCAATGCTGCTGTGGGGGTAAAGGGCCAAATGAAGGGATCAGGACTTCATGGAAGATGGTGACCAAATGGAGATAGCTTGAGTGTGTTCCTTGGAGCTGTGAAGAAAAGAACATCCCAACGCCTACTTTCAAAGCATGAGTGGAACGCCATCACTTTCCCAGCCCCCACCACCCCTCCACCCTCTTCCTAGGCCTCCTACTTTCCATTGTGAACTTTGATCTGATTACATGCTACACCTTTTTTTTTTAATCCGGAGATATGAATTCTCTGTTGCCTTTGTTAAAATTGTCAACAAATAGGTGAGAGCCACCACCCAGTGTGCCTGTCTTCTCAAGTGGGGCAGGTTATGAGTTTTATTACTTTTAAGATTCAAGCTTAGGGATACCCCAGGTCCTCTCCTTAAACAGTTTTTGTAATGCCCCCTTTTCACCCCAACTTAGAGAGAGCAAAAATTACAAAGTATAACTAAGATAGGATGAAGGCATGCATGACTGAGTCTATTCCAGAGAGAGCCCACCTCCACCAAAGAGTGCAGTATACCAAAGAAAAACACAGTGGTGCTAACATGAGATGAAATGGAGTGGTTGCTGAGCCAGTTCCAGAAGGGTCAGTAATCCTCAAGTAACACTGAGGACCTCTGTGCTCTTGGCATAGTTGACACAAAACATTGATAATGATATAATATGCAGAGAGAAAACATGTTGTCACTGCTTGGGATCACCACAATTTGTGATTGTTCTGTTGAGAGCCTGAAGTCTGCATGATAGCACCCAGCAACATGATGAGCATGACCACAGCCTCGTGAAGGGATATACCCCAGTTCAAGACAATAATTCATCCACCTGAACACTGCTTTGAACAGATTAGAGAATGCACGTAAGTGTGGAAACATTCCGTACTGCTTTTGGTGGTATAGAGCTACTTTTCAAACACAAGAACAAAACAGTATTGTGACAAAAACTGAAAAAGCGATAGGGTGATAATGAGTATATGGCATGGAAAACTGTGAGTTTGTGATAGGCTTTCAACACTTTTTCTCAAGGAATGGAAAATGAACATGAGAAGATGACATCCCTGATGATTTAGAGTTGAAGTCAGTAAAGATTACTTCATAATTTTTCAGACTCTCTCCATAAATGTACATGGCAAACAAACTAACCAGCATACACATGCGTCTGCAGAGTCAACTTCTCCTGCGTGTAACCATCGTCACCAAGCTCCCCTTTCTGTTTCTACTAATCACCCACATATTGATTCTATGATACAGTGGGATTTGAAGACTTGAATAATGTGAAGGTCACTTTCTTGTGTGTGTGTGTGTGTGTGTGTGTGTGTGTGTGTGTGTGTGTGTGTGTGTGTGTGTGTGTGTGTGTGTGTGTGTGTGTGTGTTACAGCGTGATATTTATGAATCTCAGCTGGAATGAAATAGAGTTTCGTTTCATTTCTTTTCTTTTTCTTTTTTTTCTCTCCAGGACATGTTGGTCTCACTGATTTCCGGAGTGCCCGAACAATAGCTGAGACTGAAACAGAGGCTGAGGAGCAGAGCTACGGACAAGATTTCATCACTTTCAGTTACAGCAAGGAAGGCGTTTTTGAGGAGACGTCGCAACCATTGTCACAGAGTACAGGAAACAAGAGCCAGGACTACAAGCCAGAGAATTTATCCATGTTTTGGTGCAATGATACCCCAGGTGTGGTCAATCCAGAGCAGGTGAGACTATGCAAAGTTTGGTATTCTTGTCTTTTGGTGATGCTGCACTTATTGTAGATCACTACCAAAAAAAAAAAAAAAAAAAAAAAAAAAATAAATAAAATATATATATATATGTATGTATGTATATATATACATACATACATATATATATATATATATCACAAGATCACTTGCATTGAAAAAAAATACATCACCTGTGTTTCATTCAAACAAACAAACAAACAAAAAAGTATGGTCAGAAAAGTAACAAGAAGCAAAATCAGAATAAATCTTAAATAAATGTCAGCGAACCGCCCAGAGAAACGTGGACAAACGAGTCACAAGACAAACCACAACGCATTTCGACCTCTTAGTCTTCTTCAGGTGCAACAAACATGAAACAAATAACGAAAATGCACTTACCTTTGATCGCTTCTGTGATCGCTTCTTTCATCGCTTCTGTGTTCTTGCGCTGAACACAGAAGCGATCAAAGCTAAGTGCATTTTCGTTATTTGTTTCATGTTTGTTGCACCTGAAGAAGACCTAAGAGGTCGAAACGCGTGGTTTGTCTTGTGACTCGTTTGTCCACGTTTCTCTGGGCGGTTCGCTGACATTTATTTAAGATTGTTTAGATTTTCCGCCTGCAGTCGTTTCACTTTGCAACAAAATCAGAATAGCAAGATGCAAAATTGTTCCTGTCCGCTGATACACAAATTGCAGAAAATGATAGAGATCTCATTTATCGGTGGCTTAATATTCATGCAAATGTTTGCACACAAGATGGTCTGTATTGTGTTACAAATGGGTGTGTATGATGTATGTGACTAGCCACTCAAACTATTGCATAGTTTGATCTCCATGCTTTCTTCTTGGATCCTCAGGTGTGGGCTGCAATATTCCCCTTTCAGTTGATTTTTTTTTTTTTTTTTTTTTTAGAATAGCATAAGCTGCATTGCAGTTTTACTGAAACCTAGCATAATACAAATAAACACAGAGTCCAAAGCAATGCTTCTGTGATACATAGAACAAAACAGACAAAAGAAATTTAAAAATAAAACACACCTCCTTCAGTAGCTATAAATAGCAGACATGACAATTGCACAAATTAGTGTTATTCAGATAAGCGAATTGATGTGCTGAAGGTAACAATGAGGACAGTTTGGAAAGAGATAGAAGCAGTATGGAGAGAGGTGGGTGGCAAGGGCTGTACTGAAGGTAACAATGACGACAGTTTGGAGATAGAATCAGTATGGAGAGAGGTGGGTGGCAGAGGCTGTACTGAAGGTAACAATGACGACAGTTTGGAGATAGCAGTATAGAGAGAGGTGGGTGGGAGGCAGGGGGGGGGGGGGGGGGGGGGGGGGGGGGGGGGGGGGGGTCAAGGGGAGAAGGGGAGAAAGAAGTGACTTTGATCTCATCAACCTCTCATCAACCACGAGTGATACTTCGCAAAATACTCACAAATGACTGCAGTATTGATTATGATTAGTAACTTATGAATATGCTGAAAGGAAGGGGGATAGAGTGTCAGTTGCCTGAAGCGGCCAGTTAAGATTCCCCCCCCCACCCCCCCTCCCTGGGCAGGTTACTCCGCTGTCACATTAAGAGGTGAGAGGGAAAAACAAAAAAAGTTGAAGAAAGGAAAACCATGCTCAGCTGCAGCTGATAGAAGACAACCATCAAGTTTTCATTTTATTGATAAGAGAGAGAAAGAAAAAAAAACGAGAGGGAGCTGAGGAAAGAGGTGAGTAAGGAGGAGGGGGTGGGGAGATACAGTTTGTGAGGGAAGTAGTCATAAACAAGGTGTCAGAAATTGTATACGGAATGATAGTTGTGTTAGAAACAATATGGTAATACCTGGAGTGAAGGAAAGGGAAGGGAGAAGAAGGGGGGGGGGGGGGGGGGGGGGGGGGGGGGAAAAAAAACTAGATGAGAGGAGGGACGACGAATGGTAGACAATGAAGATTCAATTTATACATTGTCAGATCAAATGAAATCTGTATCCCTTCTAGTTATAAATGAGTAAAATTGATCAAATGTGAGTGTTACAGTAGCATATGTTTTAATAAGAATATCATAGATTGATAATGCTGTTTTTTCTATTAACTCAAAAATGTTGATTTCTGTGTTGGAAGCTCTTGCTTAGAAAACTGCCAGATTATTTTTTTTGTATGTTCTTTGAGGGGAGGATGGCCATGAATATATGCATTTCTCACCCTGATTGTTTATCAGTTTTGTTGTAGGTAGTCAAAGCAGCACAAGCCATGATGTACATTTTCAAAATAAAGTCTTTCATTAGTTCCATCCCTCTGCTGAAAGCATTTACCTTCGACTGCCAATGATTTCAGCACTCTATGTTGTAAATGATTTCTGTGGCAGATCATCAACCTGCTTGAGCCTGAAGAGCTGGTGACCATTCTGCCAAGACCAAAATTCAACCACGCTGTGTGGTGATACGACCTGGCCAGGTTCTGTTTGTGACTGGCATGGGCCGTATTGATTACGTACAGGTCAGTGGTCACATTACCCAAGGATGGCGCACAGTCCAGGTTAAGATCTCTCTCTCTCTCTCTCTCTCTCTCTCTCTCTCTCTCTCTCTCTCTGTTATTTTTGTTTTTTTAGATCACAACCCAGTTATGTAGTTTCAGAGGAGAATGGAAAACCACAGGTGTCATTGATTGCCATCAATCTTCTTCCTCTTGGTCACTCCTCAGACAGTGCTTTTGACCTCCTGCAGGAACACTGCTGTGGTCTGCATGTCCTCTAGTTCATCAAACAGCTTCCCTGCTTCTGCTGACCGTCCTGGCCAGCTATAACTGTTGCCTAAGGTTGTCATGAAAAGGCCATGCCTGCAGCAGATGTTATCATACTAACACTGGGTACACTGATCAGACTGACTGATTCAGTACTTGGTGGTTATTCAGGCAGTTGTAGCCTATCCGCACCCTGATGATGGTAACCTGCTCTGGTCTTGTTAGCAGGTGGTAGGAGTTGGCCTTGTTGTGGTGTGGGTGTGTGTCCACAGCCACCTGAAGTGTTATCTGGCCCTGTTGATGACTTTAGCTTTCTGACAGATTGTAATTCAGACCTCCTGGGCTGTAGCTGATTTCTTCTTTGCCAAAGCCTCCATAGCCTCATTGCCATATGTGTCACAATCAGAGGGTGTCTGCTGCAGGACAACTGTATGATATCTGCTGTAGATGACTGTATGATATCAGCTATGGTATCAGCTATAGGGTAACTGTATGATATCAGCTGCAGGATAACTGTATGATATCTGCTGTAGGAGATAACTATATGATATCTGCTGTAGGAGATAAACTGTATAATATCAGCTGCAGAACAACTGTATGATATCTGCTGCAGGACAACTGTATGATATCTGCTGCAGGACAATTGTATGATATCTACTGCAGGACAACTGTATGATATCAGCTGTAGGATAACTGTATGATATCAGCTGCAGGACAATTGTATAATATCACTTGCAGGACAACTGTATGATATCAGCTGCAGGACAACTGTATGATATCTGCTGTAGGAGATAACTGGATGATATCAGCTGCAGGACAACTGTATGATATCTGCTGTAGGAGATAACTGGATGATATCAGCTGAGGACAACTGTATGATATCTGCTGAAGGAGATAACTGTATGATATCTGCTGTAGGAGATAACTGCCAACAACAGAACTTTTTTTTTCTTTTGTCATTGATGCATTGTCTGTTCTGCAAACTGCAGACTTTAAAGAATCACAAATGAAGACCTCAGATTCCATGGCCTTCATCCCCTTCTCAGATGATGATCGCTGCTTTAATATCCACTCCATGTACATGTCTGTGTCAAGTTTTTGTCACAGTCGTTGATGTTGGCAAGTTCATACAGACTGAAGTTGTATGGATGCACTGGCATCCTCTGGAAGAGGGGAGATGGGGGAAGGGGACGCTAGCTCACACTGACTTTGCATCTAAAGAATGATTATTGTCAGACATAGAGGGATATGTAGGAGGTAGCCTTTGTATGCTGGATCAGAACAGATACCATTGGAGCAGTACAGTGTCTCCTCAAGTGGATTGGCTCATGACAGTCTGATATTGCTAGCTCCTAGTGGATCGCTGATGTTGAGGCTGTGCCAAGACTTATCTGGGTGTGGTTGTGTATGGAAAAACCAAAGTGGATCACATGCCAATAACAGAGATGTGAAAGGTATGCACAAAAATGTTTATGCAGTATTTTACTATTTCATTACAACAAACAAACAGAAAACACACTTTTGCTTTGCGTTGACATCAACAGTGATCAGATTTGAAGGGATGTGCAATGCCTTTCCTTGGCTGGTTTTTATAACCTTTATTTTGGTTGGCCAGCTTTGAAGAGTCAGAGCGTGCTGCATTTTCTTGTCTGCAAGAACTGTGAACAGTCAGGAAGATTTTAAGATTTAAAATGATGTTAGAATTGAATAGACTGATAGAGAGTGTAGCTACAAGTGTGGTTTGGCCTGGCTGGATGATTTTTTTAGAAACAAATTGTAAGATTCATGTAGGATCATAAGCTTTTCTCTCTCCAAAACGATCTCAAATTCCTGAAATAATTTTGCTAGGAGGGATAAAAGATAAGGCATCAAAATGGAAGAGATAATGGATCATTTTTGTTTAAACATAATATGATTACTCTGCATGGACTAAAGACTGTCTGCCTAGACCTTTTCATGACAGAAGTTAATTTTCATGAAATGTAGAAAATGGTTTAGACTTTTTATTATGAAGCTCTAGATTGGGCAACATTTGTTGCCCTTCTGACTAATTGTGTCGCATTTTATAAGATCATTGTTTGTCTGTTTAGTTTTTTTTTTCTTTCATCACATGTATCATTTCTGAGTTTTTCATTGTAGTAAAGAAATGTTATTGGTGTTTATGGAATTGGTAAAAGTTTGTTGAAGAACAGTTATGTCCCTTTTTCATCAGTATTTTTTTGAATATTCTCATGCTTGCATAGGGCTGTTTGTGAAATTGTGTATCCAGTCTGCCCTTCTGCTTTAACTTTTGTTAATTTCCATCTCACCTGATTTTTCGAACTTTTTGAAATTTCAAGATAGTATTTTTCTTCTCAAAATCCAACCATGTTGTGAAGCAAATCAGCTTTCCAATCCAGTCATGCTAAAAGCTTTCTCATATGACCTACTATCACATTCACAGGATACTTGTTGTCCAACATCTAGTAACTTGGAAATCAGTTCCCTCCAGAATGCAATCCAGTTTATAGACTGCAATTCGTGCATGATGTGTTCCTTTTGCTTTATGTGTTCAAATGTTTTGGCCTGTGGTGTAAGGCAGCCAGAGGGGGCCGAAGACAAATGGTTGGTGGTTGTTAAGGGAGTTAATGGTCGTGAGTTCAAACGAAACATGAAGTTAGATTTTTCAGCGTATAATCCTTTATGTCCACCCAGCGGTAAATGGGTACCTGATTCAGTTCATTGTAACACAGATTGTTAATGCTACAGATTGTTATGCTTAGTTTGAAGGAAAACATTTTGGTCTGGATGTGTGTGTGTGTGTGTGTGTGTGTGTGTGTGTGTGTGTGTGTGTGTGTGTGTGTGTTTGTGACTGTGAGAAAGAGATGTGTGTGTGTGTGTGTGTGTGTGTGTGTGTGTGTGTGTGTGTGTGTGTGTGTGTGTGTGTCCCTCAGGTTATTCTTTCATATCTCATTGTCATTTTATTTTGAATCTCTCTCTCTGATTTTTCTTGTATCCTTTCCTGTTGCAGGGCATTCATCGATCTACCTAACAGTGTATGCTGCAAGCACAGTCCCACTGCACGTGAAGGACGGTGCCGAAGCCGATGACTTCTACATGAATAATCTGGGCACAGCTGCTCTTGGGGTAGGTTTGTCCTTGCAGAACTGTCCTCTGAATGTTGGAAAGACATGAAACTACGACAAAGATGTTCATTCTTTCGGTGACAAAATTGATTATGTAACATTTCAGTGAAAAGTGAACAGATGCATGTAAATGCTTTGTATTTTGTAGACTTGTACAAGGAGGAAAGAAGTTTCCCAAATTTCTGTGACTTTAAACTCACCATTAAGTTCAGTATGCTGTCATATTTTCAAAGTTGTGTCTTTGTGCTTCAAATATACATTCTGAAAATTTAGGTCTAGCTAGGATGATGTTCTTGCCAAGCAGAATAGTGACGCATGTTAAGTTAGGTAAGCATGAGAAAACTACTTATTCTGAAGTGTTGCATGTTTCATGTCCAGATAACTTTGAAATGAAAGAGGATTGTGATATGGTATTGTTGAAGAAAATGATCTGAAAACAAAAGACTGTCAAAAGTAGTATGACATACAGAACTTGACTGGATGGGGCTTTTAAGAAACGGTTGTGAAATTCAGAAGTTTTCTCTGAGCCTTGATGTCTCTCCAGTGCATCAGTCATGATTCTCTCCAGGTAAATGTAGAAAAGAGTGGATGAGAGTAAACAGCATTGTCTTACTCCAACAGTCATCATGAACCAGTCTGCTGTTGTTTTCACATCGCCTACAAAGATTGTTTAGCTGCGCATTGGAATTATTTCTGTTTATACATTTACATTTTTGTCAGTGAGCAGGGCAATACACACATTTGAAAAAAGAGATTTGGAGATGTGTATAATTTGAGTGCTGGCATGAATTGTTTCATGACAGATTGCATTCATATCATTTATATTCTGGTGAGACATTACGTTATAAAGCGAATTAAGGCAGTGTCGATGTTTATGACCCCCCCCCCCCCCCCCCCTTCCCCCCCCCCCCCCCCCCCGTTTGTTTCAGTTTCCCTGATTTGTGCTCTCATGTGGAAGGGAAGCTGGTCTGTCCATGAGAATGCCAATTGATGTCACTGCAACAGACTGGGGCATATATATTAGGACCTAGATGTTAATCAAACATTACCTAAATTGGAGTTCTTTTTGTATCTGCTGAAGCTATCTACTTCCCTTTTGTCTGCTACAAACTGGCGGCCTTTGAAGTGATTGTATGAAGCAACCAAAGTATAGGCCAATATTTTCTGTATTACAGTCCTTGAATTTTGTATCGAAAGCCTTTGAAAAGTCTCTGAATAGTCCTTGAATATTCAGTTTTGGAGTCTTTATGAACTGTGTAATTTGCTTTAGCATGTGGAAATGGCAAGATTGGCACCAGCTTCAATGACAGTGATTGGCAGAAAATATTTTGGCTGTCAGGAGTTAAGGTTGGTTTCTGGTGCTGGGTTTTGGATACTGCTTCAAAAGATGATAGTCTGTTTGCTATCTTACATATGTGATAATTGTGGGTACCTTGCAGAGCTGAAAACTCAGATAATTTACTTTCCAGATTCCAATTGGCGATGAGGACAGACTGTCCAGAATCCCTTCTTTGATTGGTCGAGAATTCCACATAATTGGCACAGATTGGGACGTGGCTGCTGCTGATGTTCAGCTGTCTTCTCTTGGTGAGAACTTTTTGAAGTTCTTGGGGAAACATATTGCATTAAACTCACATAACTTCTGGTGGATAACTTTAGTGCTGCAGAAATGAAAATTAGTCTGTTTGGTGGCTGTTTAATTAAAAATGTGGACTATAACAGAAATTGTTGGGGGAAAATGCATTGGTTTAAAGCTGAACATATTTTCTGTCCTGTTTAAATCTCATACGTTTCAAATTTGTAATTCTTATTAGTTAATACTTCATTGGAATATTTGTGGAAAGCATGTTTTAAAACCCACACACACAAACAGACACATACAAACACACAACACACACACACACACACACACACACACACACACACACACACACACACACACATATGAATGCTTGCAGATTTTACACACAATGTATGCACACTCGTAAGCACATGTATACACACATGTAAGTGTCTCTTTCTCTCCTGGTATATACTCAAGCAGAGCATGCACTCTGTTTCACTTTTCTTTTTTTTTTTTTTTTTTTTTCCTTTCTCATTTTCTGTGCCCCCACAGTAGCATTACCCCCTTGTTGCTCATTCTGATTCCCCATCGGCATGCATACATGCTTGTCCTGCTGCTGCACCTAAAACTGGCAGTCTACAAAGAGCAGTCTGTGTCAAGTCATTATGAGGCAACCCACCAGAGGAGACACTGCACTGCTGCCAAGTTACTTTGCTCTTGTTCAGTGGTACCTGTTTTGATCCAACATGGGCAGGACACCACCTGCTAAGTTCCCTAGAATGATCATGGAGCCAGCGTGAGTGAGTGTCCAGCTCCAGAGGCTGCCGCCCTGTTTGTCTGCCGACAGACCTCATGAACTTGCTGGGCTGTACTCTATGTTTACTTTCATGATATATTCTGGCATCAGCTGTGTTCGAGAGATATAGACGCCAGCAGTGTTGGTCAAGAGATTTAGCAACGCTCTTAGAAACACGTCCATTACATGGATGAAAGTGTGGTTCCAGTCTTCTCAACCGAGCCATTGCAAAGCCATATTTGGTTTAGGAGATGGTCGGGGCAGAAAAATCCCACAAATAAATGGCTCTGATGGGAATCGAACCCACGACCTCCTGGCTTGGAATCTGTGATGCGTACCACTGCACCTCAGAGGCTTGTCATGACTTACTATTGATTTTTGCTCATGATCTTAAAAGATTACCTGTGCTGTGTTATTCAGGTTGGGTATCTGTGCTTTGTTATTCAGGTTGGGTACCTGTGTTGTGTTATTTAGGTTGGGTACCTATGCTGTGTTATTCAGGTTGAGTACGTCTGCTGTGTTATATAGTTGGGTACCTATGCTGTGTTATTCAGGTTGGGTGTCAGTTGCGGCAGGTAGGGGAATGTCCGTCACCCTTGAGAGCCTACACCCCGGATGGTCAAGGCCTTTATCTTCGCTACCCTGCCCTCATCCCCAACTTCACCTGGTTCAGGGGAAAGCGCATAGGGAAGACACCATTTTTATCGCCCGACACTGTACAAATTGTGAGCATTTTG
This sequence comes from Conus betulinus, assembly GCA_016801955.1. Lineage (NCBI taxonomy): Eukaryota > Metazoa > Mollusca > Gastropoda > Neogastropoda > Conidae > Conus > Conus betulinus. The sequence goes on from JADBJO010000403.1 coordinate 69,304, forward strand.
GTTTTGTTCATCATGAAATGTTTAAGATTTCCAGTGTAGTCAAGTGTTTGGGCTCATAGTCCATGTACATTCCCTCCCAGTTTCTTCCTGGCTCAGAGTACTTGCTTCAGTCATGTTCAACCTGCGACCTCGGTTCTGGACAGAGGGGATGGACTAGTGTGGGTGACTGTGGAGACTGGATGACTGTGGAGACTGGCAGAGCCCGTGCAAGAGCTGCAGCCTTTCTCATGTCAGCAGCACTGACTGTGCAGCATGGTGGATGGAACGTGGGAAGTTGAGAAGTTTTATGTTGATGGTGAATGAACTTGCGCTGTTAGAGATGAATACTTAGAATGTTGTGGCAGTGGATGTGAGTGGTCCCAAAATGTTCCCTGGTTTCTGGTTAAAATCAGCGACTGTCTTGTGGATTAGCATGAACAGGTGAAATTGTCAGTGCTGGTTTGTATTGTACGAGGACTACCGTGCGTCATGAAGAAAACAGGCATGTCCCGAGTGATTGTTGCCATGGTAGCAATTAGTGTGCAGATTTTTATCCAGAAGATGGATGATGCCCATTTTGTTTCTATGCATACATCGTGTGTGTGCATACTTGCACTCAACATTCATGTGCAGTTGAGATATTGAGCAGGTGAAACTTTTTGAAGGGGGTAAGGAAAGAGAAGGGGAATTACAGATAAGAATTCTGAACATTTTGGTTTCTAAAAGCTCAATTTGTACTTGGTCATGTGTGTGCATCAAGACTGGTCAAGACTTTTCATTGAAATCTGGTTGAAAAATTTTTTTTAGATTGGGAATAACAATAATCAGCGCAAAAGTTGCCAGTCCACATGCACAAACACACCTAAGCACTCTCTCCTAAGCTGATCAGAAATTCTTTTTCAGAATGGTGTAGGAAGATTCATAGTTCAAGTTGTCAGTCCATATGCATAAACACATCTACATATTTCCAGACTTGTCATTTTTGTATCAACTGCCATTTCTAGTCACGTGAATATGAATCACATTGAATGAGACAAATGCAAAAGGTGGAGGAGGCAAGTGCATTAGGACGGTGGTAGCAGGATGGGGGAGTGAGAGGGGGGTAGGGTGTGCAGTTTTCGTTTGCGTAGCAAACAGAGCATTCAAACAGTTACAGACAAGGTGCAATGCCCCTGAAAAGAGCTGCATTGCCCTAAGAAATTTGGGAATGAGGGTTAGACTCAAAGAAGTTTGAATGGAATGAGGAATACATAATGCTTTGTGCCCAACATTCATGGGGACCAGTTGAAGTTTCTGCCTTGTATTATTGGTCTGGGAAGCAGCTGCCTGTAAAATGTCTGTGTTGAACTATACCATGGACACACTTGCTCACAAAAACACACACATGTAAACTGTGTGATTACACTGTGTTCTGTTACACATATGAGTGATATACATACATATATACACATACATACATACATATATCTGAGTGCGTGTGTTGTCAGTACAACCTTGAGTTAATCTGACAATAAATTGGTTTCAGTCAGTCAGTGTGTGTGTGCACATGCATACCTCTGTGTGTGTGTGTGTGTGTGTGTGTGTGTGTGTGTGTAAAACTTAAAACTCCTGATCTGTCTCTCTCTTTGTCTGTCTGTCTCTGTCTGTCTGTCTGTCTCTCTTTCTCTCCATATATGAGAGAGAGAGAGAGAGAGACTTTGTTTGTAGATAGATTGATAGATAGATAGGTAGATAGATATTGTTTACAGATAGTTTGCTTTATGTTGTCATTGCTATATTTATTGTCTCTTTCTTTAGAATATGTCTAAGCACGTAAGTCTTCTCGTTTCTTAGTTTGGAGAGAATCTAGCATGTGTGTCCAAGCAGTAGTATTTTCAACATCCTGCCAAATGATGAGAATCAGACCTTTCCCATAGATGGCGGTGTTTAAAAATCTGTTATTTTTGGTTGATGATTGTGTCAAGAGTCAGGCATTTCTAAATGGACAATTTTCTTTTTGTTTACCAAGAGCTGTTGCTTGGTTTAGATTTTAGTACTCAAGTAGTATGGGCTCACAAATTCTTATTTCCCTCAGCTGTGTTCAGCCTGTGCCGACCTGTGGCTTCAGTTTGTAGACAGCGGTGATGGATGTGACAGAAAAACTGTGGCATGAGACAATGATGGGCTGTATTATAAATGATGCCAGTTACTTGTTCATATGCATGCAAGAGCAGAATGAAGGGTCTTCAGTCAGTGCCTAAACTGTATGCCTCTAATACGTCCTTGCGTGATGCTTCTATGTACTGTGCATGATTGGATGGAAAGTGGATATAGGATATTTTGAGATCTTTTGTAAAGTGGGCACACTGGGGATTGTGTGTGTGTGTGTGTGTGTGTGTGTGTGTGTGTGTGTGTGTTAGGGAAAGACAGAACTTTTAGCAGCCAGAAGCTTTCTGTCTGGTTTCATTTTATAGGGAATATAAATTGTTGCAAATTTTCAACCAAAGATCCTAAAATTATTGACAAAAAGGGATTCCGTCAGTGTATGATGATGTATTAAAAGAAGCTTTTTGATCTGTTTTGATGCTTTTTGCATCTTGTGGCATAGAAAATGGGGTGAAAGGATTAAAAGAAAATAACAACAAAATGTGCTTCTTCTTTTTTTTTTAATTATCATTTGAATTAAATACCTTGCACAGTCATAGTCCATCTTCTAATGTTCCCCTTAGAATATTTGATGTGTGTTGCTGTTGTTGTTGTTGGTTATAACTCCTTGACAACACTCTAATATTATGCTCTTTCTCATCTCATGATGTAATGTTTTAGCTGTTATTAAATATTCAGCAGACTTACACAAAACAGTCAAAGCATACAATCTGTAAATGACATAAAAGTTTATTTTGTTTATTTTCCAAGTGTTGAAACAGAAGTTTTATGCAAACTGCTTGTACATTTTTGAAATTATATCTTGAAATTCTTTAGAAGAAAAAATGTGATAGAATGTTTGTACTGTCCATCAGCAAATGCATAGGAAACAATCAGATGATTTTTACATTAAAGTGATGTTCATTTCATTAACTCGAAAAGTTAATGTTGGTTCATCGACCTCTGGGGTAAGAGTGACCTCTGACCCTTTTCAAAACACTATCAGTGAGAAAACTACACCATTTTTGGTCTGTTGAATTGAACTGGATGATTATGATGAACTGATGAGTGTATAGTGTCCCCTTGAATTTAAGTTCACATTTGCAGAAGAAAAAAAAATCTACATTCTGCTGAGTTTACAAAATTTTGCACATTACAATTGATCAGCACAAGTGCCAATGTGGACTTTGGTACATTGTTAACAGCTGTCAGTTGCCATGTGCAGAGAAAATATATTGAACAGGAAAGCAATGAAAAACCACCTTGCAAGGGAACAAAACAGTAAATGAACAGAACATTAATTTAGCAAATGTTATGTTCCCCCTCATATTTTTTTTGCCGCCACAGATGGACAACTTCTGCTGTCTCTTTTACTGCATGAGATCCAGTTTTCAGGCTGCTTTTGGTTCCTTCTTTGTTAGTAGAAAAAAAAAAGGATTGGTTGACAAGATGGACAGTGTAGCCATTGTAGCTGTGATTTTAATACTGGACTGTTGATGTTTGATGAATATGTGGAAGGATGCAAACACACATTGGACACACACACACACACACACACACACTCTCTCTCTCTCTCTCTCTCTCTCTCTCTCTCTCTCGTTTTAGATTCTTTTTACACACACAGATGCTTGCAGTAGTTCTCATCTTTGTGATGCAGATCTGAACCAGGTTCAAAATTCAGAAGCCAACCATACTGAAAACAAAAGAAGAAGATGAAAATGAGGCCGGTAATTTATTATCATTAGAGGAAACAGAAGCGTAACACACCACACGTTTTGTGTTAGGGAGTCTCATCCACTTGTGCAGCAGAAAAACATTTCTTTGGAAATTCACAAGATGTTCAGCTTGGAGGATTTGGCAGTTTTTTGTTATGCTATTTGCAAAAGACAGAAAATCATTGAATTTACAGCACTGGGCTTACTGTTGAGCTTTTGCTGGTGTTTCTGTTTTAGCTGTTATTAAATATTCAGCAGACTGGGCTTACTGTTGAGCTTTTGCTGGTGTTTCTGCTGCAACATGGATAATTATAGAAAAAAATACACTGCTTAGGTCAGGTATACTTTTTCCCTAATTTGTTTCATTTTAGTACAGTTTAGTTTTATTTTTTTAGGGTTCTTTTGTTTTATAATGCAGTATCTCCACAGTAGTTTTACTATCTAAGTGTTATGAGTATTACTGTGAAGATTTTCTAGAGAAATACGAATGAATAACATCAGTACATTGAAAAGACAGTCTGACCTTAGATATGCGTAAATTCTAATCCACTGTATCCTGCATTGTCAAGGACATTGAATGTACATGTTACTAGTGTGCCTTGAAGATTAGAGAAGAAATGCGGATTCATAAATGTTTTCCCCTCCAGATTATTCAAATGAACTGTGTAAGCACCCATCATGTTTTTTTTTCCCCTTTTAAAATCCCCCTCCCCCTTCCCCCTCCCATGAAGCTGTGAATTTTGTTACATGCTGTATTGAATCTTTCTCTGGATAATGCTGGAACAGCGTGAAGGGAGAGGGGAACACATGGCGCCAGGAGAAGGAAAAAACAGATCTTGCAGTTTCTTTCAACAGTTTCAATGAATGAACCTTTATGGGGCGTGCTTTCGGTGTTCTTTTTCTTCTGTGTACATTTTCATCCAGCCTACGGTCGTGAGATGGCCTACGACAGATCTGTGGTTTTCCAAATTATCACAGCAGTTCCTGGACACAAATTTTGTTGGTTCTTGCCATGATCTTCTTACTCACTTGTTTATGTGGTGGTTGTTGTTTTTTTTTGTTTTGTTTTTTGTTGATGGGGGGGGGGGGGGGGGGGGGGGGGGGCCAAGGTGCCTTGGTTTCAATTTTAAAGGTGTCAAGAAAATCTGTCCATGCCTTCTTAAGGTAATTGCACACAAACATGTACATGCGGGAGGAGGGGGGGGGGGGGGTAATGGTAATGGAACAGCCTCCACTCCAGAAATGATATGTACTCTCAACAACATAGCTGGTGACTAAACAACATATCCAAAAAAAGCATGACCCAGCATGAGGAAGATTAACATTTTCTACTTTGCTACATACGTTCACTCTCCCTCACTCTCTCTGTCTGTCTGTCTGTCACTCTCTCTCCAACACACACACACACACACACACACACACACACACACACACACACACACACACACACACACACACACCATATTGTGATCATGCATGAGAGATACAGTACAAATCTTTATTCTCTGAAAAAAAAACTGTTGCTTTATTAAAGTTTTTGTTTAACATTATGTTTGATTCAAAACAATTTAATCCCCAAATAACACCATTCAGGAAAATCTGCTTTGTTGACGTATGTATATTTATTATGCTTTCTGACAGCATTACAACCCCAAGACAAAAACAAAAAGAAAAAAAATCTCAGCAATGCGGTTATCTGTTCACATAATATAGATGCATCTTGTAGCAGACAGTCAACCAATTATTCATGCTTCACAAGAAAAGGGTGTCAGCATTGTCACATTTCTGAGAATGAAGACACACACACACACACACACACACACACACACACACACACACACACAAATATAATATATCAGTGGGACATATGTATGTGTCACTGATATTTCCTTCATTCATCTGTCTCTCTTGGTTACATCTGTTTGTGCACAAATGTGCATTACTTCTTGGTCCTATGCATACCTGAAAGATGTTTCTCGGCTCCTGTGATACAACAAGTGAACAACAGATCCCAAGTCATGAGAGATCGGCAACACTGTGTTACCAGTTTGTTGACCGTTGTTGTATGAATTGCCAAGCAAATAAGAATTAACAATAACAAAACTATTCTTTTGTTATGGATACTGAAGTACAGACAGAAAGAGAAGGAACAGGAATGGCTTGGACCAATGGCATTAACGAAGAATATGCATTTCCAAGCTGCCCTTTTGTTTTGATACTCAAAGAATGTGAAGATGCAAGCAGCTAATAATACATTGCAATAACACAGCAATAGGGTTAAATGCAATACAACATGATACATGTAATAAGTTCACACAATAAATAAATGCATAGGGAAATAGAATGGTCAAACCACCAACAGGAACAATGTTATTGGATATGTGTGGGTATTTGGGTTGCCCCCAGGGCAAAAAAAAGAAGAAGAAAAAACAGACTGGAGTATCACCCAGTGGAACAACAAAATAATCACAGTATCTGCTAGTCACAAGCAATGACAGGTCAAAATAAGCTGCTTGAAAGCTTTTTTTTTTTCTGGGACAGGTTAACTACACTACACAAAAGCTGCTCATAGCTTGGATTTGAAGGAGACAGAGAGCATACATTCAAAAAGAGGTGGAGGAAATGTGGGTTGTGAGGGGGGTGGGGGATGGTTACCTTTCAAAAGGATTCAAAACTGGAACGAGTTATTACAGTGGGAAATGTTGACTGGAGAATATACAGGAAGCTGGAGAGAATGGTACAAGGTGGGTAACAAATGTTATGTAGAAGAAAGCAAGAAGGATGAGGATGTGAACGGACGTCACTGCTTTACAAGCAGAAGGCTGGCAACATACAAGAGAAAAAGAAGCATGTAACAAGAAAACAGGATAGCATCTCGGTGAGATCTTGCCACTGTCAGTCTTTTAGAGCGCAGGTTTCCTGTGGACTAAAGACGAAAACTGTAGTGAACAAACACAAAAACAAGCATCACACACACACACACACACACACACACACACACACACACACACACACAGAAAGGGAGAAGTGTCCAACATTCATGAATGTCAGTAGTATGACCAGCAATGTGAATTTTTGACCCCCCCCCAAAAAGTGAGTTACACAGCTTTTCAAACTCATCTTCTGTACTGATGGGTGAAGAATCATTCAGCAAGTCATTTGATGTGATTCCACATTGCATCTACTCTTAGGAAACTCATGCGTAAAAATTCCTGTGTATCGGTATTGTGATTTTTTTTTTTCATCTTGATCTGTTTAAAAACAAAACAGAAGCAAAGAAGGGTGGTTTAACATGACAATATCTGAATGGGTCTGAAAGGAGAAAAGAGATAGACTTGGCCTCTGAAGCTGTGAATTAGGACAGCTATTCTTATTCTCATCACGTTTTAAAACTACGGTATGAGCATCCCCACCCCACCCCCCCCCCCAAATTTTCTGGATCTTTCAAAACTTGTAGAGAGATCTCCATTTTCATGTATGCACACACTCAAACGAAGGCACATACAAACTCACAGTATTCATAGAATGAACAGAAACATGTTTTTATTGTCATGTATTTATTTGCTTATTTATTTATTTTGCTTTTTTTTTCCCCAAAAGGAAAGTTAAGCATTATTCTGTAACATGACCACTTTTTTTTTTTTATGTCATTCAGCTGAAACAATTTCAGTTAATTCATGTTAACAGTAGAAAGTGGCACCAGAAGCAGACCAGGAAGAAATAAAACAGGTATCAAAAGTTTACACACAAGTCCTCAGGCGAGCGCCTTCAGCAAGATGATAGCAGCTGGATTTGATTCCAGATCGGACTGAAAATGAAAATGAGTCTTATCCTCTCTTCCTCTCTCTGTCTGTCTGTCTGTCTGTCTCTCTGTGTCTGTCTGTCTGTCTGTGTGTCTGTCTGTCTCTCTCTCTCTCTCTCATTCGTATACATTCTCTCCTGTCATCATTGAATTTTCTCCTTATTTGGGGTTGTTCTCCATGGAATCTCCAGGATAGCCCACGCCATGTGCGTGAGGACCCATATTCTTGTCAAAGATGAAATCCCAGATGACCTTGACCCAGGAGGAATGGTAGGGCAGGTTGTCGTAGTACTCGGGGGCCAGACGCTTGACTTCGGGGAGACGGTTGTAGGGGATGTAAGGGAAGTCGTGATGCTCGTTGTGGTAGCCCACGTTGAAGAGGATGAAGTTGAGGGGGCCGTAGTAAGAGTGCGTGGCCTGCCCCCCGCTGAACAGGTAGTGCTCGGAGATGAAGTGCCCAGCCAGCGGGTGCAGGCCCAGTCCTAGGAGGGTGCCCGCCACCAGGTACACCAGGGGCTTCAGGCCAAAGCTGACAAAGATGACGTAGTCGAAGACCAGGACACAGACCATGTTGATGAGCTCCCAGCCGGTGATAGGCTTGGGACTCTTGTAGAAAGGCCGCAAGGCGTGGATGAGCGGGTGGATGATCAGCCCACAGCATTTTGGTCAGCGGGTGGCGGAACAGGTAGGCTTCCAGGCGGGTGGGGATGTCCACATCGTTGGTCTCCTCCCCCAGGTAACGGTGGTGGTCGGCGTGGTACTTCTTGTAGGTGATGGCCATGGGAATGGCGATGGGCAGGTTGCACCAGATGCTGAGCACGCGGTTCATCCACCCACAGCCGTGGCCGAAAGCCAGGTTGTGGCCTATCTCATGGATGGCGCTGCCCAAGGAGTGGTTCAGCACGCCACCCAGGCAGTAGGCCAAGATGAAGATGTTGATCCACGACAAGTCCTGGATCAGCCAGCAGAAGAAGACCTGGACGAAGATCTCGGCAGTGACGATGTAGGTGATGGTAGGGTCGTATCCCATCAGCCGTTTGATCTCCGGGTGCTTGCGAAGGATCTCCTTGCGACGTGTGGAGTGAGGCTCCTCCTGGTACTGCCACTCGTCTTCCACATTGCTGATCTTGAAGTCCAGCGTCAGGAAGTTGTAGAACCACTTCAAAGGGTTGCCCGTGCCCAGGCTGCTTTTAGCTACAGTTTCTGCCATTGTTTCTGGAAAAGAGAAAATAAAAAAAAAAAACTAATGAATCCTTTATTATAGCAGTTAGTATGCATAAACTTAACAATGTAACAATAATATACAATACTAATTATAATCCATTGTTTGTATGCATGCTTTCCTTTGTGCAGTGCAATCATTGGTTTGATCACGACACTTCTGTGAACAGTGACAGAGATGATGGGTATTTCCATGTTCCCATGACCAACTGAATAGTGGCTTGGATTATGGGAACTTCAGCGTGACGTGCCTGTATGATCCAGGTGCATGTAAGCCCACCACGTATGTATACTTGAATCTGATGGATAAATCAAGGTGGGAAGCAGTTGACTTATAACTAACGAAATCAGAGGAACACACACGCACGCGCGCGCGCGCGCGCGGCGCGCGCGCGGCGCACACACACACACACACAGACACACAGACACAGGCACAACTTTGTACATACTGAGATGCACACACACAATCACACACACACACACACACACACCATAAAAAAAAAGATTGCTGGGAAGTGCAATGCATTTCATCCCTACACTATACGTAAATTGACGAATTCAGTCTCTGCCCTGTCTAGATAACTAGGGTCGAATGTGGGAAGGGGAGGCAAAACATCTGCTTCCAAAGTGATCGATTGATTACCTCCCCCTCGCCGTCCCCCGTACTTTCCCCTCATCCGTACATCCTTACATCGAGTTATTTCTAAGCGGACCCAAACAAGAGTTCGAACCCCACCCCCAACCGCCAACAACCGGACGTCTCAGCTGGCAAAACTCCACCGGTCACTCATCAGGCATATGCAGTCCCGAGATTTGAACCAGAGATCCAACTCCGCGTAAAACGCTGAACACACTCTTATCACTGCAGCCGGTCTTTCCCGTATTGATCCATCCAGTCTGTTGGCTGTTCACACACCATTATCCCCCCTCCCCTGTTCTTCCTCTCCTCATATCTTCTCCCTCCCTCCCCGCCCCCCCCCCCACCCCCGTCACTTTCCCTCCGGGCAACACACGCAATTAAACGGTGGTTGTGTGTGTGTGTGTGTGTGTGTGTGTGTGTGTGTGAGAGAGAGAGAGAGAGAGAGAGAGAGAGAGAGAGAGAGAGAGAGAGAGAGAGACAGAGAGAGAGAGAGAGAGAGACAGACAGACAGACAGACAGACAGACGGACGGACAGACAGAGAGAGACAGAGAGAGAGAACTGCCGCTATACTGGATTGTAGCCCTCCACCAGGGTAAGGTATCCGCTCGACCATCTGTTACACAGCAGACACCGTCCCAGAATGACATCCCCACCCCCAGCCACCTCCCTTCCCTTCCTCTCCCCTACCCTCGTTGCGCATCATTAGTCCCTAATGGCCGCAGCGGCCTGACCATTCAGATGATGATCCCCTGACATCTCTGGCTGCTGGGTCTCCCTGGTCACTGCAGAGATTCGAACATCGACTGAAGGATTGACCCAAGGGTTTTTTTTTTTTTTTTTTTTTTTTTTAAACTTGGCCGCTCCGGTTTGTCACCTACGTTTAACCTTCGCTATACGTCGCCCAAACTTTTGCGTGCCGGACGTTGTGAGTGTTCCAAGAGTCCCCTGCTTTTTTCGTATAGGAATAAAGCCTTGCCGTACATTGTGGGTCACTAGGGACGCATACTTTTACTGAAGGGGGAAAGGGGTGTGTGGGTGTGTGTGTGTGTGTGTGCGCGCGCGCGCGTGTGTGTGGGTGACGATAATATCTATAGCGTATTTCTTTGGCGTTGTTGAAATCTCTTTGAGAACCGTCAAGGAGGAGGGGGTGTAAGGGGGGAGGGGGGGGGGGGGGGGGAAGGGGGAGAGAGAAGATCCATCCCTAAAAACTTATATACACTCACGCACACTCACGCATGCATACACAGACACAGACAGACACACACACACGCACACGCACACACACACACGCCTGATGTGTGATGTGTGATATTTTCATTTACAAAAAAAAAAAGGGGGGGGGGGGGGGGGGGGGGGGGGGGGGGGGGGGAAGGTGTCAGCTCCATCTCCTTATGTTAGTCATCAGAGTTAATTAAATAAGTCATCGAGTCCTGCTCTGTTCCTGCTTCGTTTAATGTGCCCTTAGACTGACCTCCCCTGAGGGACGCCGTAAACGGGTACACGCGCTGAGGAATTTATTTTACGTGTCCTCGCCGTTTTTGTCACCTGTCAATCATTACCTGACCTATTCGATCTCCTTGACACAAATCAGAGAAGCTGCGCATAATCGACGCCCTAAAGCCTTCGCTGTCATCCTCTTTTCCTTCACACTGTTGTCGTTTTGAGCCCGTAAAGCCGTTATAAGTGTTCCGACTTCTTTGATAGTTGCAGCCCAGGCTTTTTTTTTTTTTTTTTTTTTTTTTTTTTTTTAGTACTGTATATACTACTTTTTTTTGGACGGGGGACGAGCAAAGTAAGCTCTCTTTTATTTTTGTCCTGAGAAAAAAGAAGGCATTAAAGGTTGGGAAAATACTGTGCGCATAGTATGGTTTATCAACAACCGATTTTACGAACAAAACGCATATGCTGCGAGAATATTTGTTCTCTCCCCCCCCCCCCCCCCCCCCCCGACCCCCCACACACACAAAAGCAAGCGCGCACGCGCACGCACACTGCTATATTACCACCCTTCCTTCTCCCCTCCATCCCGCTATGCACGCCCACTCGCACCCACACGCGCAATGCAGTAATAAAAACTTCCTTCTCCCTCCATCCCGCATATGCACGCCACTCGCACGCACACGCGCAATGCAGTAATAAAACCTGGTCTTACTGCCTTCCATTTATGTACATGCATGTGCATTAGTTCACCTCTCTCTCTCTCTCTCTCGACACACACACACACACACACACACACACACACATACACACACACACACACGTGCGCACGCCCCCCCCCCCCCCCCACCCACACACACCACACACACGCACACACACGCACGCGCGCGCGCCCCACACATACACACACACACACTCTCTCTCGCGCGCGCGAGCGCGCGCACACACACACGGACACACGCACTCATGTTCGTACGCATTCACATACACGAACGCATGCATGCACGCGCGCGCGCATGCACACACACACACACACATCAAACACACACACTGAGAGAGAGAGAGAGAGAGAGAGAGAGAGAGAGAGACAGACAGACAGACAGACAGACAGACAGAGCACTATCGCGGTGGAAGAATGTTGACGCAGCTTCGGACATAAAAGAACAGGGGACCAAAGTAGGCCGAGAGACTGAAACCCATACCAGCATGTCCGATACGGCGGTTGCACTCACAACCAACTGCAGGCCCGTTGTCCTCTGAAAACCCCACAGAGAGAGAGAGAGAGAGAGAGGGAGACAAGACAACATTTTCCATTTGCGAGGGGGGTGGGGGTGGGGGTGGGCAAGATAACATTCTCTATTTACGAGGATAATACCGCGGGAGTGACGTGCTATTTTTTTTTTTTTTTTTTATCCCCCCCCCCCCCCCCCCCCTTTTTTTTTTTTCTTATGTGGGGTTTTCGTTCCATCACTCTTCTGTCTTTCGCTTCATTATATTTTTTTTTTTTTTTTTTTTTTTTTCTTTTTCTTTTTTTTTTCATCCAGCACCACCCTGAGTAGCGTCTAGAAGCAAACGCGGTTGAAACAGAGAGAGAGAGAGAGAGAGAGAGAGAGAGAGAGAAGAGAGAGAGAGAGAGAGAGAGAGAGAGAGAGAGATTGATCCTTTGTTTAGGAGGATGGGACAACATTCTGTCTTGACGGGGATTACAAGTAAAACACCGATGTGTCTCGTCCCGAGGCTGTAGGGTTTCCATGTAATGAAGGACAACATGTACCTGAGAGAGGAGGAATGTCACGTCTTCTGAGTCACTGGACATATGTTCAGCACAAACCTAGCTGCATGGGGCGGTCTGAACACACACACACGCACACACACACGCACGCACACACGCACACACACCACACACAGAGCACGCATGCTCTGCTCTGTCTGTCTGTCTGTCTGTCTGTTTGTCTGTCTCTGTCTTTCTGTTCGCTATGCTCACGCTCATATACTCTCTCGTGCGCGTCTCACATGCACAAGCAGCTGAATGTATCCCATGTGTATGTGCATGCACGTGGTGTGTGTGTGTGTGTGTGTGTGTGTGTGTGTGTGTGTTTGTGTGTGTGCGTGTGCGCGCGAGTGTGTGAATGTGTGTTGTGTTAGTGTTAGTGTAGTGTGTGTGTGTGTGTGTGTGTGTGTGTGTGTGTGTGTGTGTGTGTGCGTACGTGTGTGCGTGCGTGCGTGTGTGTGATGGTGCATGCGTGCAAGCGCGCTTGCTTGTGTATGTGTATGCGTGTACGCGCTCGCGCGTGTGTGTGCATGTCTGCGTGTGTGTTTATGCAGCGCCAGCGTCCGAGGAGCATTCTTGAGTGCGTGCATGCGTCTCTGCGCTCGCATACATTTCATGTGGATAAAATTAGGTTAAATCTCAGATCATTCAGTTCAGATTCATCCCGTTATCCAAGTCCGGTGTTGTACAGCAGACCTACCAGTTCCTCAGACAGAAAGCGACAGTCTCAACGTTTTAAAGGAGAGGTTATTAGTTCCGCAAGACAATACAGACAAACAATTACAGGGCAAAACACGATGCATTTCGACCTCTAGGGTCTTCTCAGGCAAAAAAAAAAAAAAAAAAAAAAAAAAAAAAAACAAAAAACATTTGAGGACAATGACAACATAGAACAGGGCAACCACTTATCTCCTCATATTCGGCACAAAGTAGGTTGAAATGCGTGTTCATTCAATTCAAACCTATTTTGCGCCGGAGAGGAGAAGATAAGTGGTTGCGACAAACACGATGCGTTTTGACCTCCTGGGTCTTCTTCAGACAAAAAAACAAACGACATTTAGGACAATGAAAACGAAGAACAGAGCAACCACTTATCTTCTCATATTTGGCAACAAAATCGCTTGAAATGAATGTTCCTTCAACACCGATTTTGCGCCGAATATGAGAAGTTAAGTGGTTGCTCGTTCTTCGTTTCATTGTCCTAAATGGTGTTTGTTTTTTTGCCTGAAGAAGGCCCAAATGGTCGAAATGCATCGTGTTTTGTCCTGTAATCTGTTTGTCTGAATTGTCTTGCGGAACTGAGAACCTTTCGTTTCAAAATTTGCTTCAATCTTGCCTTCAGTCACCCCGCTTTGAAAAAACTAACGGTCACAACGGTGAAGGCGCCCCGCTTTGAAACTAACGGTCACAACGGTGAAGGCAGGCCAGTCCAGGCAACCGTTCGCCTTACAGGGGGCCAAGTCCAGGCAACCGTTCATTCAGGCCGTTTCGGTACAGGGGGATTTTTCAGTCCAGGCAACCGTTCATTCAGGCCCGTTTCGGTACAGGGGGATTTTTCAAGTCCAGGCAACCGTTCATTCAGGCCGTTTTCGGTATAGGCAACCGTTCATTTTTACAGGGGGATTTTTCAGTCCAGGTCAAGGCAACCGTTCATTTTTCATGCCGTTTCGGCCGTTACGGTTTTTTTTTTTTTTCTCCCTCGGAGTGAACATTGGTTCTGACTCCATTTCCCATACAGTCCTTTGAATGAGACTATAAACCGAGTCTCCGTGTGTGAACGCAAGCGTAACATCTTGCACACACCTAAAATCCCAACACCAACTTTCGGAAGAGAAGGCCAGTTTGGCCGTTGGTATGGATGACACGTCACAAACAGCATGCACCTTCCCCGAAGTTGGAGCATGGCTGCCTTAATGGCAGGATGAAACAGAAAAACGGTCATACACACAAAACTCCACTCCCTTTGTTGGGCAGATGGGATTCATCCTTGCCTATCTATGCACGGAGTGTCCGCAGGAGTATCAGCCTGTATACGCAGAAGAAGAAGAAGAAGAAGAAGATGAAGAAGCATGCAGTCAGCCGCGGCGGTTCTGACAGTCGGGACATGAAACCACCCGCTGCATGGGTCGTATTTTCACGGCTGAACACCCCCTCTTTGTCCCGTCCACCCGGCAGCAAACGGGAATCAGTTGGCTGCACACCAAAAATTAATGCGCCAAGGTCTAGCTGAAGGAGTCGAGTGTTTATAGACTGGCGCAACAGGATTGTTTTGGGGATTTTATCGCGTCTGAAAGTTGATTCTCCTCATTTCCTTTCGTATGGCTATCAAGTTACAAGCCAGGTGGATCCAAGCAGATAGATTAAAACCAAAGGAATGGGATTATTTCGTGCTCTTAAAGCTGGCGCAAAGACAGGGTGATGGGTGAGCGCGAAGGCCTGAAATCTGTGTCAACTAAGGGGAAGATATCAATGTATTTGAAGACTGTGATTTCATCGGTGAAGATCACACCCAGAAAACAAGGGAAGTAATTGGTGGGGAGTTCTTCTGTTGATCAAGTATGAGTTTAACATTAAATGCTGAGTAACATTTATGGTAGGCCTCAAACGCTTACATGGATTATGGACAGCATTTTATTGCAAAATCCTAAAAATGTGGCGCATGGCCAGCTCAACAAAGTGTCAGGGCCGCGGAAGGAGGAGGTAAGACTCCACCCTCCATAATTCCGCACCCATGGCACATCGCCGCCCCCCACGGGCTCCGGGACTTGAATCTCAACAATTCACCCGGCTCTGTAGGCATGAACCACCACTCCTCACTCCGCAACGGTTCAACGAAACGAACCGACTGTCTTCTCCCCGCAGGTGACAGTTCCTTGACTGCGCTGCTGGTGTTTATTACAAGCCTACGAGTTTCTGTTGGAGTCCTTTGGCTGCTGATTCGCCTCCCCCGCCCCCCCCCCCCCCCCCCCCCCCCCCCCCCCCCCTCCCGTGGTAGAGCGCCGAGTTC
>JADBJO010000403.1:87500-90000 GCA_016801955.1 Conus betulinus
CCAAATTAGTAGGGAAAGTTAAAAAACAAAATCTGGTGAACCGTTGGTTTGCAAAAAAAAGCGAGGGTAGTGAGCGCAATTTGCTTGACTAGTTAAATAAGCGCGTTGGCTTGAGTTCTCGCTCTTCATCCTTCATTATCGCTCCTTCGCAAAAGCAAAAAGCAAACGAATAAACAGACAAACAAACAAACAAAAGCAAACAAAACAAAAAAACAAAACAAAACAAAAAACCCACTACGGCTGTGTTCAAAGTGTACGCTGCTTAAGCAGTATGGGGTAGTGTATGGTGTTCGTTACACCAGAACGCTATGTTGGTCTTGGTCGACCTAGTTTCCTTTTTGCCTCGGGGGGAGTTTCCAGATCAGTGGTTGTTCCACGACGCCACACAACACATAGAGGATGGACTGATAAAGAGCCGGCTCCAGCCACCACACACACATGCACGCACGCACGCACGCACGCAGCACACACGCACGCACGCACACACACACACACACACACACACACACACACACACTCAGAAGTAAGTTTTTTTTCCCCCTTTAAACAATACTTGCTTAAAAATCTCTTTCCTCACACACTTCTCCAGACATACCACGACGACGACGACACCACCACCACCACCACCACCCACCACCACCACCAAAAAGACATGCATCACCTGCGACGTTCCAGGTACAAACTACAAGTCTACCCTGGCTACTCACGAGTGCTCTTCACACAACTTGCAGACTTGCAGATGCAGACTTGCAGATGCAGACTTGCAGACTTCCAGAATCGTGAAACCCGAGACAGATTCCGGCGACCCCACCCACCCCCACACCGATGACGTAGGACGCAGCGAGGCGTAATACACTCGGTCCTCGAGCAAGTTGACATTCACTGGGACAATGATTTTTATTGAGTTCAGACGGCAAAGGCTAGAAACGACCGCACTATCCCGGAGCCGAGTCGCTGAGCGGGAAAAAAAAAAAAAGGAAAAGAAAAAGAAAAAGCCCTGAAGGGTGGAGAAATAGGTGGGGCGAGCACACAGCACACACAAACAAGAAGAAAAAAAAAGGAAAAAAGAAAAATCAATCAATGCCTGTCTTGCTGATTAACACCTGCTGCCGTCTGTCGTGCTGTAAGGTGTGAACTGAGAGAGAGAGAGAGAGAGAGAGAGAGAGAGAGAGAGAGAGAGAGAGAGGAGAGAGAGAGAGAGCATTTGCATTGCCATTACGGACTCTATGTGTTGTTGTGTGTGTGTGTGACTCTATGTGTGTGTGTGTTGTGAGAGAGAGAGAGAGAGAGAGAGAGAGAGAGAGAGAGAAGGAGAGAGAGAGAGAGAGAGCAGCAAGCATCACCTAAATTATCATCTCAGACGATATATGTGACTGTGGCATGTGTGTGTGTGAAGAGTGGTGTGTGTACATGTATATTTGTGTGTGTGTGTGTGTGTGTGTGTGTGTGTGTGTGTGTGTGTGTGTGTGTGTGCGCGCGCGTGCGCGCGTGTGTGTGTGTTGTGTGTGTGTGTGTGTGTGTGTGTGTGGTGTGTGTGTGTGTGTGTGTGTGGTGTGAGAGCGCATGCCTGCGTGCATGCATGGGTGAATGCTGTAGGCGTTCATTGCTATCGGCGACAACATATGCGACTCTCTCTCTCTCTCTCTCTCTCTCTCGTGCGCGCGCGCGCGCGCGCGCGCGCGTGTGTGTGTGTGTATGCGCGCACGCGCGCGCGTGTGAATGTGTGTATTTTCTCCCGCCCGGCTGCTTCGCCTGTATATCACCGACACAGCTCATTCTGCTGTGTCGGCCAGCCGTTACAACGGCTGACTCACAGAAACAGACCACCTGTTGCGTTTCCACTAAAATAAGCAACGCTCACATCGTCCCACAACCTGCAGTATCACACAGCCTGCCATCTTTTTCATTAATTTGAACGATCTCCTCCTCCTCACTATCGCAACTCCTCTCTCTCTCTCTCTGTCTCTCTGTCTGTCTCTCTGTCTGTCTGACTCTCTCTCGCTCTCTCTCTCTCTCTCGCTCTCTGTCTGTCTGTCTGTCTGTCTGTCTGTCTGTCTCTCCCCCACCCTTCTTGACCTCCGCCACTACTACCATCTCTCTCTTCCTCCCTCACCTCTATCTCCCTCTGTTTTTTTTGTTTGCTTGTTCTGGTCCCTCTGTTTGACTATCCACCATGTCATAAAATTTACGTGTTGAATGGTCTTCTCGTTATCGTAGAACTATATGACAGTGTTGCTATCCTGCGAATGATATGTGTTGATATAATGTACGCACGACAGATATAAGACTAGGCTTTTGGCCTAAAGTCTCCATCCTCGTATAGTAAGGATCTCTCTCTCTCTCTCTCTCTCTCTCTCTCTCTCTCTCTCTCTCTCTCTCTCTCTGTTCAAATCAGTGTTCAACTTACGTTACATGCGCAATGGTAATTAACGCATGTTCAAACTGGCCTGCACAAACCAGAAACTTTTCGTTGAAATTAGTTAAAGTCCTATCTTCAAGT
>JADBJO010000403.1:117500-122500 GCA_016801955.1 Conus betulinus
GTCCAGTCTTTGCCTTTGTGCCATGCTTTTGGGGCTGGCGTAGACGACCGTTCTGTTTACAGATTTGTGGCCAACGGCGTCTGATCTGTGTTCATGAACGAGGTGCCATGCACGTGCATCATGATTGACCACGAGCATTTCGCCCTTTTTTTTCAAACTCATATGCTCCCACAGGCACCCATACCGGTTTTACGTGGTTTTCCGCACGTGCAGCTGCGCTCCACCTTGTACCGCAGTGGGTTTTTTAGGTGTTTGTGATTTGTTAAGTTAAGGAACATCTGTTCAATATGTCTAACCAAGTTTGGGTCATTGTGACTTCGTTTCAAGCCTATTATTTACACACTCAGACACTAACGTCAAAATGACAGGTGGCCCTCAAACTTTTAGCCAGTAGTATAGCTTGATTGTCTATATATTTTTTTATTGCCATACAGTTCGTTCGTTTTTTATTCCTAATCGTAGTCTTGTCAATGCTTTTCTGAACTTCGCGATTGTGATTGCGCGAAAGTATTCTTTCGGTCTGGTGTATAGTTTTTAAACGTATTATATGTTGTAAATCGTTCACTATTCGCTATTTTTGTTATGCCAGTTCTGTTTGTAACAATCTATGATTCTTTTGTTTTAGTGTCATAATAAATCTTTGCTCGTTTCCTACGCCTTTCATTCAACCAAACTTCAGAGAAGCCATACATATCCAAGCAGCGTTTAATTTCCAGTGCCCAGTTCTGTGGTTTTGTCAATTTTTTTTTTTTTTTTTTTCTCTTTCATATGCTTGTCTGGGTATCCTGTCTGGAGTCATCTTCATTAATTTGAAACCAATATCTGATTGCTTTTATTGAAACTATCTATACTCATCGGATATCTTCCTAGTTCTCCGTATACTAAGTTGTTTGGCGTTTTTTTCCCTACCCCCATGTATCTTTTACATGCGAATAGATGTATATTTTCCACCGTTGAATAACAAGTCAAACCCCATACTTCTGCTGCGTACAGTAGCAGTGGCTTGACCTGTGTATCAAATAGCTTAAAAATATGTTTACATCTAAGTGTCCTAAGCTATACATTGTTTTCATTATTTCACCTATTTTCCCTTTCGCCCTTCCTCATATTCTGAAAGTGAAATATCTACTGAGAGTTTAGTCGTTAGAGTGAAACCTAAGTATTTGTAGCTGTTTACTACCTCAATTTCTTCCCCTTTGTAGTTCCATTTTTCTAGTCTGCCAAGGTCTCCTCCTTTTCTAAAGACCATGATTTTTTTGTTTTTTGGAGATTAACCTTTAGTCCAATGCGGTCTGAGGCTTCCTGTAGGTTCTTTATTTGGTTTTGCAGGCCTGCTGGCTGGTGTTCTTGCTATTAAAGCTATGTCATCAGCGAATAAAAGTGAAAATATTTCTGCCTTTCTGGGTAAGAATTGATATCCGTGTCTTCCTTTAGCTGTAACATTGTCTGCAACTTCCGTAATTAGTAATGAAAAGATTAGGGGGGACAGTAAGCACCCTTGTTTCACTCCTGTGTGGCATTCAAGAATTCTGTTAGTTCAGTTCCATGTCTTACACATGCTTGTACTGTTTTTATAGATAGCTTTTAGCATGTTAATCATCTTCGTAGATATTTTGTGGTTTTGTAGGATTTCCCAAAGTTTTTCTCTATTTACTGTATCAAACGCTTTCTGATAATCAATGAAGGCTACATATAACTACATATAACTTACTTCTTCTTCTGCCGTATAGGCAGTTACTTATCATAGATGTTAGTGTGAAAATATGGTCTACTGTGGAGAAATCTTTCCTGAAGCCTGCCTGTTCTTTGCTAATTTTATTTCTGCTGCTTCTGCCCAATCATATAGTCTTCTATTTAACATTGCTGTGTAAATCTTGCTTATGATGCATAATAAGGATATTCCTCTATAGTTTCCTGGATTCTGTCTATCTCCCTTCTTGTGTAGTGGTATGATCACCCCCCTTGACCATTCTATGGGGAAATAGCTATCTTGATATAACTTATTAAATAGTTTCGTTAAGAATGGCACTATATTTTGTGCTATAGTTTTGAGAAATTCGCAAAAATGAGAGAGAGGAGAGAGAGAGAGAGAGAGAGAGAGAGAGAGAGAGAGAGAGAGAGAGATTCAGATTCAGATGTTTTATTCTTACAGGCCTTGGCCCCTCAGAAAGGGGGATATACATGAAACATAACAAAATCGCTTTGCGAAACTTATGATAATGATTACAATACACAAATGCTTCGCCGTTTGAAAGCTTTGCATAAAAATACTGCGAACTGTTTTACCGTGTTTTCATTTGCAGATGACATTAACACAAAAACATTTGAATAAGCAAGGTCTTGTATAAAATTCGTGGGGAATAAACTTTTCTCTTATATCTTGTAACTCTGGACAAGTTAATGCAAAACGCACTTCGTCTTCTCTTGACTGTCGATATAAGGGACACAGCAGATCAGAGGCATTTCTTGTCTATAACGGCAATGATGAACAAGAATATCAGAAACACCAACTCTAAATTTTGTCATCACACAAACTTCAAGTGCCTGTCTCTGAGAGAGAGAGAGAGAGAGAGAGAGAGAGAGAGAGAGAGAGAAAAGCAAAAACGGGCGGAGGTCAAAAGAGAGTGACAGAAAAGGGGAATTTATCAGTGAAGACTTTCCGGAAGACGGGGAGATACAGTTTATATCAAAAGACCCCCCCCCCCCCCCACCTCTCTCTCCATCCAGCATACCCTACCAGCAAAAAATGGGGGTGAAGTGTCACTACACAGATTAAAGTATACCGCTCCACCGATGTGAGGTGACATAGCTGATATCGAAAAACACTCCTCCAATAATCAGTTCATCCGCACCTGGGCAGTACGAGTCCAAGGATGTAATGAATAAATTCTCTCTCTCTCTCTCTCTCTCTCTCTCTCTCTCTCCCCCCCCTCTCTCTCTCTCTCTCCTCTCTCTCTCTCTCTCTCAGTGGCGTACAGGGGAAACCACTCTACACCGGCAGAAATTTACGAGCACACAGTAACATAAAACCAACTGAATCCGGACAGGGTTGCGAAGCCCTTTAAGCGGAAAGGTTAATAACGTTAAAAAAAAAAAAACTCTTTTTCTTCTCTTTTCTTTTCTTTTTAACATGTCGATTAAACAACGTGGTAGGGAGAGTCAGAATACCTTACAGAGTTTGACAGTACATACCTGGAGAATACTCTGCATCTTTTTCACCTTTCCTGAATGTGTGTGTGTGTGTGTGTGTGTGTGTGTGTGTCATAACCCTTCAGAGGTTCATGCCCGCACACATCAATGCACACACACACACACACACACACACACACACACACACACAACACACACACAGAGACAGAGAGCAGAGGGGCGCGCCACTGCATGATGAAACATGATGATGAAATACCTCAGTTATTTATCTATCTATTTATTTTTTAAAATGGATTCTTCGTCACACAACCCTGCTGATCTATACAGTTCTCGAGACGTGTCATCATACAAAAGTAACCAGCTTAACCTGGCAGCCATGGAACAAGATGCAGTGTTGAAGCCACCTGACCACGAACCGCCATCTCAAGGAACGGCTGCACGCACAACGAAAAACGATCTCTTTCCGTCGAGATCTGCGCCGTGTCCCCGTGTTTAAATCTTCTGTGGCGCCCCAACGGTCTTCCAAGACTCCGAGACTGGTGATAGAATGAACTGATGAAGTACTGCTTTTTTGTTGTTGTTGTTTACGAAGGACTGATACATGTATGTCTTAACAAGGCTGAAGGCCGACTTTCTTTTTCTTTTTTGTTTTGTTTTTTTTGTTTTTTGTTTTGTTTTGTTTGTTTTGTGTAGTGTTTTCTTTAAATTCTGCGTATTGCTATTTGTACAGTTTCCCTACTTAGATTTCACGACCGGCGACTTCACATGCACACTCCTTTTCCGCGGCGATTGGATCCTGTATTCGACTGACACCCGTAGTTCCTGGCCATTTTCTTCTTCTTTTTTTCCTTTTTTGTTTTGTTTTTGTTTTCCAACCCCCTCCTCCACCCCCTTCTCTTTCCTTTTCCCCTTCCCTCACTCATTCACCTCTTCGTCCTGGCTTTCTCCTCACCCTTAATAAGCGTACAATAACGTATCGTTGTTTATGTAGCCTATTATATAAAACATGACTATTCTGCCCTCTCCACTTACCCCTTTATCTCTTGGATAATAAATGAACGAAATGAATGAAAGTGGGTCATGGATGGAAAGGGATTGCCAGGGAATTCTTACAAAAAAAAAAAAAAAACCAAATAAACAAAACGTGTGTGTGTGTGTTGTGTGTGTGTGTGTGTGTGTGTGAGTGAGAGAGTGAGTGTGTGAGAGAGAGAGAGAGAGAGAGAGAGAGAGAGAGAGAATGGCAGAGGTGGAGGGAGGCTACGTGTGTATGGTGCGTAAGGGGGAAGACTAGGGGGGGGGGGGGGGGGGGGGGGGGAAGAGGCGGGGGGGGGGGGGGGGGGGGTACATTGGTAGATTGGACATGCGAGCACAAATGCTGTGAAATTTCTGGCACGAAGAACAAGGACAATGGTCAGAATTCCTTTCGACCTCCCCCACCCATACCGACGCTTCTCCCAAGTCAACGTATCACGAAGGTGAAAAAAAAAATAAA
Source organism: Conus betulinus (assembly GCA_016801955.1). Lineage (NCBI taxonomy): Eukaryota > Metazoa > Mollusca > Gastropoda > Neogastropoda > Conidae > Conus > Conus betulinus. The sequence continues at coordinate 122,143 of JADBJO010000403.1, forward strand.
CAAACAAACAAACAAAAAACACCAAACATTGACACGGGAACCAATGACGTCTTCGGGGATTGCATAAATCAGCTGTGGTGTTTTGACAGAGTCAAAGTTTTGATCAGGAAGAAGGTACAAAAGGCAATAATTGTGTTGGAGAGAGAGAGAGAGAGAGAGAGAGAGAGAGAGAGAGAGAGAGAGAGAGAGAGAGAGAGAGATTCAGATTCAGATTATTTCTTCATAAGAGACTATGGCCCCTAATGAAGATGTATGTGAACATGCAAAACACAGTTACAATACAATACGGATCTACCAGCAAATCGTTGTCACATGTTCAAGAAGAGACGACCTTCTCTGGATTTAAAGGTTTTGAATA
>JADBJO010000403.1:127500-130000 GCA_016801955.1 Conus betulinus
GGTTCATTTTGAGAAGCATTTATTTATTCCCCATTCACCCACTCAAGCACATACTGTCAGTTAGGCAGAATCATCTACCACTGCAGATATGAAGGCTTACCACCCCCCCCCTATTTCTATAATCTGAGACATAAGAGCAAGCTTTGTTTATATTCAATATTTCTTGCAGTCATTGCAACCCTAGCTGCTCTGTACAAGCTTGCATTTCTACTCTGTTAAAGGAAGGTGGATTTAAAAGTGTGCAGTCCAAACTGACAGGCTTTTTTAATGGCACTGACAACATCCACACGGAAAGTTATTCAGGTTTCTGCTTCAGCTTCACCGTTTCATAACACAAGAAATTCAGAAGGAAAAATTTGCATCAAACACAGTCAGTCTCATGAAAGAACCGCCCCTACCCTCCCCCCTCTCTCCCCCCATAGAGTTGCCGATCACCAGAATGAACTTAATGCGAACGTCAATTTGCACACACACACACACACACACACACACACACAACATATCGACAGAATCTCCGAGACAAAAGTCACAAAATAAACCCCCCCCCCCCCCCTTTTTTTTTAATATAGCTTTGACTATTCATGATCGGTTTATCATATTAGTGTCATCAGATCTCAGTTCAAAGTCATTTGCTCGGGGTTATATCGGTCATGAAATCCGGTTCGCATGTAAGTCGCTACGATTATTTATAAATGTATAGTGGTAGTGGGAGTCACGACCCGAGTGCGGTCCGGCCCCCTTGAGAGCGCAAGGAGTTCGGGGCCCAAAACACTTGCCTGTGGGCAGGTTTCTTCTCTGAAGACCTGTTGTCAAGCTTTCTCTTGAGTTTCTTCCTATGTATGTATGTATGTATGTATGTATGTATGCATGCATGCATGCATGTATGTATGTATGTATTTTTGTATGTTTGCATGTTTGTGTATGTATGTATGTATGTTTGCATGTATGTATGTATGTATGTATGTTTGCATGTTAGTATGTATGTATGTATGGTATGGATGGATAGATGGATGGATGGATAGATGGATGGATGGATGGATGGATGGATGGATGGATAGATGTATGCATGTATGTATGTATGTATGGATTTATGTATGTATGTATGTTTGCATGCATGTATGTATGTGTGTATCCTTTTTCCCCCCTTCTCCCATGCGATTTTTTTCTCCATTTACATATCAAGACCTTTTCGGCGGGCAGGAAATGTGAACAGTCTCACTCGTAAAGGAAATATACGATGGTTTTAGATTTCAATAAACCAACTTATATTTTGATGGAAACAATTCTTGTAAACAGATGGGTACGAAAGGAAATGTTGAGAGAGAGAGAGAGAGAGAGAGAGAGAGAGAGAGAGAGAGAGAGAGAGAGAGAGAGAGAGAGAGAGTTTTGTGTGTGTGTGTGTTTACGCGCTCTAAGACAGGCTCGCCTTCCTGCCAGTGCTCGTAAACAACGCTCTAGGAACCCAACACAAAAGCAACGCAACAAACCCATAATAAATCGAAAAATTATTATTCAGCTTAAAACCTACAACAAACAACAACAACAATATTAGCAACAAGACGCACGCACGCACGCACACACACACACACCCTCCAAAGATTTCAATGTTACCCAATGCGTGAGTAACAATCAATCTCCAGCTTGGGAAATCCCCAGCGCGAACAAATACAATTAGATACAATACTCGCGAGTGTCAATGTTGTCAGCCAGAGGATGGTGGGAAACGAGTGTTCATGTTAACATCTTGGTATTACTCGTTTATAAGTCAGCGGTCATTTCGTAGGCCACCTGTTACGTCACCTAAACGCATGCTGTCTCTACAACGAAGTCCAGGAGTGAATGCAACGAGCTTTTTTTTTTTTTTTTTTTTTTCTTTTTCGTTCTTCTTTTTTTTTTTATTTTCACACTTGGCTCTTCCTTGCATGCATGGGTCTCTGGCACCGGACAAAGGCAAGGTACGCAGACAGGGATGAGGATGGAATTTTTCTGCTGCCTGGCGCTTTGAGGCGATGGCGAGGGGTCTGTACCTATCTCTCTGCTGCTTCAGCTGTGGGGGCCGTCTCAAAAGTTACAACGGTGCCTTGCATCTCTCTCTCTCTCTCTCTCTCTCTCTCTCTCTCTCTCTCTCTCTCTCTCTCTCTCTCTCTCTCCCTAGTTTTGCGCCAGGCTTTCTTTGGGTTGCCCTCAGTTTATTTTTCCCATGGATGTCCAGCGTATAACGCTTATGAGGATGAAATTTACCTATACGAAAGTCGTCTTACTAACACAAGGGAGAAAACCGTGATAACATTCTTGAGGAAGATGACAATAAAGCTGAATTTTAAGAGCCATGAAACGAACTCTTCCGTAAGTGGCCTGTGTAGCGAATCTTAACTGGCGGTTATTGGGTTTAAACCCAACTATTACAAAGAGAATTTTGAATAAAAAAAAAGAGCTTTGATCATAATCAGCTAACATTCACCGTGCCACACAGGTAATCGACAAAAATGATCTCTTGCAC
>JADBJO010000403.1:135000-137500 GCA_016801955.1 Conus betulinus
GGCACCTTTTTGTTTTAAGTTTATCATAATCGGTATAAACAGGACAAAGCAGAAGCAAATAAAGTTATAAAAGAAAGTTCAGTTGAGAGACTTTGAATACTAAATGAGCACTCCCGAGCTTTGCCGGAAGAGTCGACCAAACATGATTTTCTCCAAGCGTGGGGATCATTCGTTATTTCTGTATGTTTTTGCTGGTCAACTGCCCTTTTGTTTTGGACGAAACACGTTAGTAACACCACAGATGTACGTCGATAGTGGTGTGTGTTGTGTGTTCGATCCTCACTTACTCCAGATGGGGACAGGCTCCACAGTTGGGCTCTGCAACTAAGCAAGAATTGCCGTCAGCAAGAAAAAGCTAGTGGGGGTAGGGGGAAGAAGGGAGCTGAGGATGGGGGTAGGCAGGGAGAGGAGTTTGGATCGAGAGGCAGTAAAGTGGATGGGTGGGTGGGTGGAGATTTGGGGGGGGGGGGGGGGGGGGGGGGGGGGGGGGGGGGGCTTAACGTGTGTTTTGTGTCTCGCGTGTGTTAGATCAGACCATGCACTATTGAGAGTGAGTTGCAAAGTGAGATGACTGCAGGCGGAAATTTGAAAGAAATCTTAAAGGGCATTGAGAAGGAACTCCACCAATTAGCATATACAAACGAATTACAAGTCAAAACACGACGCGTTTCGATCTCTTATGTCCTCTTCAAGCAAGACAAACAACGCTCAGGACAACGAAAATGAAGACCGAGCAATCACTTGTCAATTTCGGCGCAAGACGGACGTCAAATAATTTTCATTGTCCTAAGTGTCGTTTCTCTTGCATTAAGAAGACCTAAGAGGTCGAAACGCGTCGTGTTTCGTCTTGTGATTCGTTTGTCCTTGTTAATTAGTGGAGTTATTTCAAATACCTTTAAAAAAAATGTGTGCACTACTGAGCACCACCGACTCAGAAGTAACTCAAAAGCAGTGCAGTGTCTCCCTTGGTGAGAAGCATTGAGTCGACCTAGCTTTCCGTGGCTTGCTGTCACTCCCTGTAGAGGAGCCTTAATACAATGAGTTGATGTTTGCCATGTGAGGTGACTGACTGACTCAGATGGAACGGTGTGATGCCATGTGAGGTGACTAACTGACTCAGATGGAACGGTGTTATTACGCTACCGTGACAGTATGCAAACGAATCAGAGAGAGAGAGAGAGAGAGAGAGAGAGAGTGTGTGTGTGTGTGTGTTTTTTTAGTTCAACCATTACAGCTAAGCGGATCATGCAGGCCTATTTCAGGGCTGTGAGGATGACTCGAGAGAAAGGTCCCCATTCTGAAAGAGAAGCGAACAACAAAGATGAAATGTTCATTCACACATCAGTGAACAATGACATGGATGCTTACCTACTGACACCAAGAAAGCGAAGCTGATGAAACTGGGACGTGTTGAGAGAGCCAGCCAGCCAATAATTCCGCTAAAATGTTTTTCACCTTCAGATTACAAAATAAAGTAAAAGAAAAAAAAAAATGTTACAAGAAAGGCACAAAAAGGTCGTATACTATGGAAACAGACACTGCAGAACCCCCCCCCCCCCCCCCCCCCCCCCCCCCCCCCCCCCAGCTAAATTTCCGTTCTGGATATATTTATACACTCTCTTATATCTAATCTCCAGATGTACCAATCGAAAAGGTGTCATGTGTAAATGGTGACAATAGAAAAATGAATGTGCAAAAGAGTTTGTAAAATTAAGGCAGGAGAATGGGCCACAAGGCTGAAAGACCAGCAAATGACGATAAAGAAAAGGGAGAAAGAAAGAGGAAAAAGAAAGTAGAGTCCAAAGAGAGTCATAGAGAAGAGAAAACATTAGCACATAACTTCAAGGAGTTGTGATACAATTTGCATCGGAAGAACCTCAGACACGAGGGCAGACACAGCAGCAGAAAATGGCAAAAAAACCTAAGTTTTTTTTTATCTATTGCACTGTTCGTATCATGGACCAGTAATCGGTTGTCCATAGCCAGATTATCATTAAGAGGCAAATTATTACATCTCAATAAGCAGAGTGCATGATGATGGTAGAAAAAAAAAGAAATGATAAAAGACATACATTTTTTTCTACAAATTTAGATGGTCATGAAAATATGGATAAAACGTGTGTATATGTGTGTGCGCGCGCGCGCGATATTCTAACAGGTGTTTTTACCTTTGTTTACTTCAATCTATAGGCGTCTCTACAGATACTGTGTACGGTGCCTGAAACGTGCTTATTTAGTGGTTCAAGTGTACTTCTGCCTGTTACCGTATGTAGTCTGTAAATAATGATTTGAGAAGCCAATACAAATGCATCATGTCAATGGTTGTGTCTCTCACCCACCATTGTAAGTTAGTGCGCATTGTACACCAAAAAGACGGAGTTAAAAAAAAAATATTTATTTTATTTATTTTTTATTATCATTATTTATTTTTTTTTTCATTTTGGGGGGGGGGGGGGGGGGGGGGGGAGGATGAATGCGTTATCATTATTCGTAATTTGTA
>JADBJO010000403.1:142500-147500 GCA_016801955.1 Conus betulinus
TTTCAGTGATAAATTATGTGCAGTAGGTATGCCAGTGGAACCAAAAAAAAAAAAAAAAAAAAGGAAACTGCATCAAAAAATTGGTTATACAGTGGAAACGCACGTTAAGAAATGCGTGACATTCGCTCTTTTTGACGCTGAAATTCGCGCTTTCAGACAGTTTCTGTGAATGGCTCTTTTCGGCATGAACTCACATGGTGATGTTCGTGCTGTTCGGAGGTATGCATGGTAGACGTTGTAACCATCCCAGCAGAGTGGGGGAAGAAGGTGGGAGGAGGAAAAGGGAAGGGGGGGGAGGGTGTGTGTGCAGGCTGTTTAAACTCTACAGTGATATTCCAGAACAACAACAGGGTAAGATGGACACCAAAAGGCACCATTTGTCTTTGTTGTTGTTGTTGTTTGTCTGTTTGTTTCTTTGATATATTGGATGTCAGTAGATTCAAACCATTGCCCCAGATGCCATACCACTGAGCCAAGCAGTCAGTCATCTTGGCTACCTTGCATTCATTACATATCCAGATCAACATCCACAGCCAAAGAGCACGGGAACCTATCTAAACCTAATGGGATTTGAACTGCGGGCGTATGAATGCCAGCACGGTGCTCTGCCGTACCCATTCCACCAAACAGCCACCCTTAGCCATTCTTCCCCTCCCCCCCCCCCCCTCCAATGGTGAACCTTACGTCCTGATAGCCAGACGTTCTCAAAGACAGACTCGACATATATCAGGTCGTGGCCACTCGTCCACCCTCCGTGTGATTGCACACCAGAAATAAATGCACCAAGACCTTGCTTAAGGAGTTGATTATTTATAGACTGGCGCAGTTAGATTGTTTGGAGAACATGTATTGTGTCTGAAAGCTGCTTCTGCTCATTTTCTTTCACATGGCCATCAAGGTACAAGCCAAGTGGGTTTCAAGCAAACAGAGTAAAAATCAAAGAAATGGGACTGTTTTTAGGGAAATTACTTGGCCCAACGATAGGGTTACAGGTGAGAGCGAAGACCTGACACGTGTGTCAACTACGGGGAAGGTCACGTATTTAAAGATTATTTTGCGATTTCACCGACAAGGTGAATTATTTGCGATTTCCACAAACAAGGGAAATAATGGTGGAGAGTTGTTCTTTTCACCAATTGTCAGTTTAACACTAAATGCTGGTTCAAACTTATGGTAGGCCTCAAAGCGCTTACATGGATTACATAGTGATTGGGTATTAAAAAAACAATGATACTAAAATCCTAATTGTGGCGTGTAGCCCGTTCAGTTTCCTGCTGTGGCTGCCATCGCAGACTGGGAGTGGAGGAAGTAGAAGGGAGAGTAGCGCGCGCGGAAGGAGACGGAAGTGAACAGGAGAGGGGGGGGGGGGGGGGGGGGGGGGGGGGGGGGGGGGGGGACAGGGGGGGGCAAAGGGGTAGGAGGAGGGTAGGAGGAGTGTGGGGTTTGTGTGTGTGTGTGTGTGGGGGGGGGGGGGGGGGGGTGGGGGATAGAGAAACGCGTTATGTATCGCTCTTTCGTAAGGGCACCCCAACTGACTTTGACCCCACCTCAATATTCTGTATGTTGTCATGCGCAACGACAAACACTAGCACGCACAACCACCAAGCAGACCGACTGTTTTCGCAATGCATGTCTCCCCCCCCCCCCCCCCCCCCCCCCCCCCCCCCCCCCCCCCCCCCCCCCCCCCCCCCCCCCCCCCCCCCCCACGTTCTTCCTTCACTCTCTGTCTCTCTCTGCCGTGGTTGACCCGAGTCAACCAGTCATTGGGAGTGTGTCATGGACGTATTCTCATGTGTGTAGGGTAATTTTTTTGGTTCCGGAGGGTTGGGATATTGGACTTAATCTGCTGGACTAACACACCGGGTGGCTTGCTCGTTTCTGATCGTAGCCATAGCAGAACGGGATCGAGAGAAGCAGTAACGTTGGTACAGGCGGGAAACAACAACAACAACAACAGCAACAACAACAACAGCAACAACAAGAGAGAAGAAGAAGAAGAGACGGAAAAGAAGACGAAGAAGAAGAAGAAGGAAAAGAAGGAGGAAAAAAGAAGAAAGAAGAAGAAGAAGATGAAGAGAAAGAAGAAGAAATCAGAAGAAGGAGGAGGAGGAGAAGAAGACGAATCATGGGCTCAGGATTCGTAAATACCATCAACCATGAGGTCTACCGCATGATTGCCAGTGTTCGAGAAATTGGGTTTTTTTTAGACTCGGAGGTATTGTTCGACTTCTTATAACTTCACATGACTAGAGTATGATTCCAAGATAACATCGGCTGTTGTTTCAGTTCAAATAGTGTTAATGTATACGGCGAAGAGCTGATCGGGGCATACGTTTTTTTTTTTTTTTTTTTTTTTTTTTTTTTTTAACTCTCTTCAGTTCTTTCCCTTCAATTTCGATCACCGGTGATCGACGGTTTTCTTCCCGGAATTACAATATTCAAAACAACATTTTTGTTATCTGAAGCAATGTATCGCCTAAAAAAAAAACCCAAAATAGACACATCCATCACAAAAATATTATCATTATTTTAGAAATAATGCGCAGAATGTTACGAAAAATTCATGCAAAATGCAAAGATCTCAAAACTCAGGGCCCACACTGTGTAATCTAGATCGTACTATGTTTTCTGTCTCACACCCCCCCCCCCCCGCCACCCTTCCCCCCTGTCCGCCCCGCCTCTCTGCCCTTACACCCCCCTCCCTCCCCCTCCACACACACACACACACACACACACACACACACACACACACACACACACACACACACACTTTTTCCAGATTTCCCTTCAGGTCGATCACATCGTAGTTACCGGTCTTCGTTTGACTTTGATCGACTCCAGGGTGTCCCAGTTCTTGTAACAGGATTTAAGGTCAAAAGGTTACATATGTAACTGAAAATAGGTTATAGATCGTCGCCCTGGCGACGGGCACATGTAGTAGGAAGTCCATGGCAGTGACAGAATGTCACAGAGTTTGTTTGCGAATTGTGTAAGTCTTTTGGAAAAGATGCTCAATGCTCTAAATACATGATGGAATAACTCACTACATCAATGAAAGAGAAGAAGCTAAGAATCCATATATATATTTTTTTAATGAAAGCAGCACTACAGTTGGATGGTGAACATAGAGGCAACCAATCAGACAGTTACTACACCGCAGTAGTATCACGGAGATTCCAACCCAGTAGCAGCCTCAGTTTACCTATAGAGCTCAGTTGTTGACATAAACAACGAACGAAACTGGCCAGACTCCTTTTGATGTCTGAGATTCAATCAATCAATCAATCAATCAATCAATCATCAATCAATCAATCAGTCTATCTATCGTTGACCCAATCAACTAGAATATTAATCATTTAGTTAGTCATTTAAGCTGTCAACCAACCATTCAATCAATTTCACCCAATCAACTAGAATATTAATCAATTAGCTGGTCATTTAGGCTGTCAACCAACCATTCAATCAATCAATCAATCAACTAGCCAACCAGCTGCCCAGCCAGTCTGTCGATCAATCAATCAGTCAATCAGTGTGTCAATCAGTCAGTCAACCTGCCAATCCTCCAACCACCAACGCGTCAGTCAACCAACCAACCAACCAACCAACCGAATAGCCAAGCAGTCAGTCAGTCGATTAACCTTCACCCCACCCGTACTAACGGCAATGCCAGCCTGCGAAGGTCGGAGGGAACGGGGTGGGGTGGGGGGGGGGGGGGGGGGGGGGGGGGGGTCGGGGAGGGGGAGGAGGAAAGCACGACATGCACCACTGACTAACGTATCATGCGCCTCTTTCCAGCTCTTTTCTGCCCCTTCCCCCCTCCCCCCCACCCACCCTCACCCCCACCCCCCGGCTTTCCCACACCCGTACTTCTCCTCGCTTCTCCTCTTCACAAATCAGCAGAGGCTCGCTTCAATGACGTGTTGAATAAAACAGCAATCCCGGCCTCGCATGTCACGTGTCTTTCACGTTATATGTAACACTCAGACCCACACCACCCCTCCCTCTATCCCCCATTCCACCAGCCCCTGCCCCCTCCTATACCCTGTACTTCAAAAAAGAAAAAAAAGAAGAAAAAAAAAAAAAGAAAAAAAAAAGGAAAAGAAAAGAAACAACCCATAGTCACACCTGATCTTCGATCGATGAGTAACTTATATTTATAGCTCTCTCTCTCTCTCTCTCTCTCTCTCTCTCTCTCTCTCTCTCTCTCTCTCTCTCCTTTGAACACACACACACACACACACACACACACACACACACACACACACACACACACACACGTGTGTGTGTGTGTGTGTGTGTGTGTGTGTGTGTGTGTGTGTGTGTGTGTGTGTGTGTGTGTGCAGAAAAGAGAGAGAGAGAGCGAGGAGAGAGAGAGAGAGAGAGAGAGAGAGAGAGAGAGAGAGAGAGATTGAGAGACGAGAGAGAGAGACTTTGTTTATAGAACGATACATATTGTTGTGCTAGCTGCTCCGGATCCAGCTCCATGTAAGGCGTAAATAACTCCATTTAATACAAAAGATGTTGTACTATTTAAGCGCTGATTAGTATTATCATCATACGATATATGCACAAAATGATTAAGTGCAACGTCTGTTCCTCCCTCCCCTGTCGTTTTTGTTTTCAGTGTCCAGTATTCCTTTCTGCATGTAAAAGGTATGACGTGGACTTTTACACTGTACAAACAAGCTCAGTCACTGGGCACAGTCCGATCATTGATCATTGTCCAGTTTGAAACAGTTCTCTGATTGACATTTGTGTGAACTGAAGGTGGATTTATCTTTCTTTTTTTTTTTCTTTTTTTTTTTTTTCCTGGGGCACCCGACATAACAAAAAAGCTTAGCTAACCTCAGTCCATAAAATCATCCCGTTAGTTATCGCTGAGCCAACCCTTAACAAATGTCTCATGTTTCTTTGCAGACCGAGGACAGGAATAACACTGTTTCATGAAAAAAGATTACCAATGAATGATACTTTTGCTGCCCCATTTTACCGCGATGTTA
>JADBJO010000403.1:152500-175000 GCA_016801955.1 Conus betulinus
AAAGGAAAAAATGTTACAGTCAAAACCCAAGTGAAAAGTAAAGAGAAAAAGTATCAAAATAACAACAGTCAAATGAATAATGAGAAAATGTACATGATTATTAGGACAGTGTTTTCGTTTCTCACATACCTACGCTGCATGAAGCATATTGCAAATGAGAGAGAGAGAGAAAGAGAGACAGAGACAGAGAGACAGAGAGACAGCTAGAGAGACAGAGAGAGAGACAGACAGACAGACAGACAGACAGACAGACAGATGGAGAGACAGAAGTGTGTGTGTGTGTGTGTGTGTGTGTGTGTGTGTGTGTGTGTGCGTGTGTGTGTGTGCGTGCGCGCGCGCGCGCGCGCGCAGGTGCGCGTGTGTGTATGTTCATATGTACTCAAAGCACTAATAGCAATACTAGTAGCAATCTAACAGCAGCAGCAGCATGATCAAGTTTAGAACTAGCATGCAGCAACAACAGAAGAAGAAGCAATAGAAGTAATTGCTCTAAAAGCGAGAAATGTATTTGGCAGCAAATGCTTAATTTTGCCAATGATTAAACAAAGCAAACTCTAAGCAGGTCAAAATATCAGTGTGTGACTGAAGCAAAAAGAGCACTTCAAAGTTCTCACGACAGACAGGTAATCAGATAACCAGATAGACAGGCAAGCAAAATCATGTCATGTTCAAGGTTATAGATATGTTGCGCACCGCTCCGCTAAAGGAGTAAAAATAATCTCAAAGAAAAGCTGTCAAAGAAGGGAAGAAACACTAGAAGCAGTACCTATTGTTCACTACACAGTTCTTCATCCTTAATTTGCATCCACTTGAGCCACGCGAAACTCTCTCTCTCTCTCTCTCTCTCTCTCTCTCTCTCTCTTGCGCGCGCGCGCGTGTGTGTGTATATATATATATATATGTGTGTGTGTGTGTGTGTGTGTGTGTGTGTGTGTGTGTGTGTGTGTGTGTGAGAGAGAGAGAGAGAGAGAGAGAGAGAGAGAGAGAGAGAGAACGGACAGACGAACACACAGACAGACAGACAGACTAACAGACAGACTACTCACAAATAGTAAATAAGTGGGGTAGTCTTTGCTCCCATAAGGAAACCTAACACAGAGTAACTTTTATTCAAGACTGGCACAGCCTTTTAAACTTGAATAAAGTCAGACAAATACAAAGACAACAATCTAATAGTGGGGGAAAAAAACAAGCGCAGGCCAAGTGTCTGACTTTATTCAAGTTTAAAAGGCTGTGCCAGTCTTGAATAAAAGTTACTCTGTGTTAGGTTTCCTTATGGGAGCAAAGACTACCCCACTTATTTACTGTTCATTGTTTGCTGTTCACTGCCTCATTTCATTTCCGATTTCGTTTTGATTAAATCGAGATTACTTGTATTTGTTTGTTTCTGTCTGTCTTTGTGTCTGTCTTCTGATCTCCCTTGCATCCTTGGGTGGATCCTCAAGCGTAGGCTCAAAGATTGCCCCCTACATTTTATACTATCTGCATAATATCTGTAGTTTTTTCAGCAAACTTTTTTTTCCTCCCACCCTTTCATTTTGATTTCCTTTACTACTCTTCGCTGGCTGCTGGGGGGAGTGCTATTGGATTCTTTTTACACCCTTGGTGGTGAGAACACCGCGGTATTGTGGACTGTGGTGTGTCTCTATTTGATGCCAGGAGCGCAGAGCGCAGATACAGCCAGCCGTGTCTCTCTGATGAGTTTCCGACCCAGCGGACAAAAGGCCTCAGAGCAGGGGCAATAAAGGCCTCGGAGCAGGCAATAAAGGCCTCGGAGCAGGCAATACAAATGTATCTGCCTTTAAAAGGGATTGCGATGGCTCCCTTGTGCAGCCAGTGAAGAGTTTTCATATTTTCTTAATTTCAATTTCCCAGTTTTTACATTTTTTTCCCCCCCCCCCCCCCCCCCCCCCCCCCCCCCCCCCCCCCCCCCCCCCCCCCCCCCCCCCCCAAAGTTTTTCAAAGTTTTGTTAAGTCATTACTATGAAAACAATTTAGTTGTTGGCCTGCGCGCTTTTTTTTCCCCCACTATTAGATTGTTTGTATTTGTCTGACTTTATTCAAGTTTAAAAGGCTGTGCCAAGTCTTGAATAAAAGTTACTCTGTGTTAGTTTTCCTTATTGGAGCAAAGACTACCCCACTTGTTTACTACTCACAAATAGGCAGGCAGAAGAAACGGACAAACGGGACAGACATCCCACTCGCCCCTATTCCCTCCTCCCCTTGAAGAAGTAGAAGAAAAAAAAAAGGTGAGAGAGAGAGGACAACAACCCAAAAAAAAAGTACTTTAACATGAACGCAAAGATGGACATAAAAGAAGAAAGGCAGATAGATCGACACAGGAAGAAAGGCGCCGTCATCCCCATTGTCTTTTCACCCGCCGTTAAAAAAAAAAAACAAACAAACAAAAAAAAAACCAATTAGGCACCCTGAGATCACAACAAATGCTGGAACATTAAGTTCGCGGCATAAGACCATATTTACGTATTCAGCACCAGAACCAAGTCGGCGAAAAAAATGGCGGTCGCATGTTTGCGGCAAAAAGAACCAATATTGAACAGGTACACATACTGCCCCTTATCAGTATGCCATTTCAGTCCCCTTTGTCTCACAACTGACGGAACCTGAACAAAAATAATGCTCGTAGGTGACATGAGGAACAGTTGTTTTGTTTGTCACTGGCCACTCATTTGTATTCTTATTCACATTTAACAAAACACATAAACATGAACATACTTGACTTTACAAAAATAAGTAAATACGGGAGGAGGAACACCCTTTCTATTTCATGTGGAAGTGTGGGTTTTGACATGCAAAAAACAAGGTGCCATGTCTTGGAGAGCTTAATTCTTCTTGGTCTCTAAACGTTGCGGATAAAATGTGCTGGTCCTATGTTAGTGTCATCCGTTGCCTTTCGTTTGCAAAACGTTTTGACACTCCACGAATGAGACTTCTCTTGTTCACTGGCTCATGGTTATGCTCTACACTGAAAGAAAGTTTGTTCTCTACGTAACCTAATTCAGTTGTGAATCTGTGGCATGACCTCCCAGTACACGTACACCACCACAATGGTGACATGTTGTCATTGTTGTTATTTTTTCCCCTACATTTGCTGACTTTGTAACTATCGCACAAAATACATTCCTTCCTTCGATTTGTGATCAACAAGTTTGCGGTTTATCAGCCTATGCTTGTTGTACTCAATGATTTGATGAATATTGCTGCAAAATTGTTTCTCGAACAAATAAAATGTCTTTAAACCACACGTTTGCACACAGTTCATTGTCAGTGAAAACAAGCATATGCTGCGATCTTAAAATGCAGCTCCAAAATGTTGTGGAAGTCACAAAAATTAGTTCTTCTCGGCAAACACTTTCAGCATAGAAGAAGCATTTTTTTTTTTTTTTTAAATCAGTAATATCTGATCAATAAACTCTTTTGGCAATTAATTACTCATTTCTTACTGAGGCAGCATGTAAATGCTGAGACCAAAATCAGTACGCTTGCCCCCATTTGAGATCAACTTGGTATACGGTTTACTCAAATGAAATAGAACTCGATTACTTACAGAATTTAGCAAAGAGCCGCAAACGTAACAGGAGCCGCAAACGTGACGGGCGTCGCAAACGTGACAGGCGTCGCGCAACAGGAGCCGCAAACGTGACAGGCGTCGCGTAACAGGCGTTGCAAACGTGACAGGCGTCGCAAACGTGACAGGCGTCGCAAACGTGACAGGCGTTGCAAGTGCCGCAAACGTAACAGATTCAGCAAACGTAACACGTGCCATTAACGTAACGAGTGACGTCAACGTTGAAGGTTCTGCAAATGTAACAGGTGCTGCAAATGTAGCCAATACCGCAGAGATAAAAGGTGCCGCAAACATAGCAGGTGCCCCAAATATAACGGGTTCCGCAAATATCGGGTACTGTAAACGAAACAGATGAAGCAAACGTCACAAGTGCTGCTAATGTGCCACTCAAAAAACACACAGCTCAGTCTCTGCTGCGAGTCCATCGCATCAAGATAGAGGCAAAGTCACGGCTAGCCCTTAACCTATACAGGCTTGTGTCTGGGAACACCTTGCCGACATGGCTTCTGCAGTTGGGTCTAGGTGTCAGCACAAATGGGTGAGAGGATCCCGAATAGGGTTTGATGCCGAGGTTCCGGGGGCCACCGAAGCCCCGCTGGGGTGCAGGGACAACAGCTTAAAGGACACAGGTACGCACGCACGCGCGCGCGCACGCACGCACGATCGCATGCATGCACACACACACACACACACACACACACACACACACACACACACACACACAGGCTCTCTCTCTCTCTCTCTCTCTCTCTCTCTCTCTCTCTCTCTCTCACACACACACACACACACACAACATTATTCAACATTTTGGGGCTGTATCAGTTTTTCAAAACATCCATTTTCTTTTCTTTTCTTATCTGGCGTTTTCTCAAATGCCTGATTTCTGACCCCCTGGTGGAAAAAAAAAAACAAAACAACAAAAAACGTTCACGTATGCCAAAATGACTTGGTCCTCGGTCCCCCCCCCCCCCCCCCCCCCCCCCCCCCCCCCCCCCCCCCCTCCACACACACACACACACGCACACATTTCCCTTCCATTACTTCCTAGGGGATTATCTCTTTCCACAACAATCGAGCCTGTCCGTTACTCACTGCGGCCTAGTCTGGGTACTTGGCGTGTATGAGTACACTGTGTTAGTTTCAGTTCTAAGTTACATAAGCCAAGTTGTGTAAGGGAAGGAATCATAGGTACATGAAGATATGTATCTTGTATGATGGCTTCTTCCCTCCTCGGGTCACAAACAGGTGGCCAGGTTGACTTACATACACGTTGTGCGTGAGAGAGAGAGAGAGAGAGAGAGAGAGAGAGAGAGAGAGAGAGAGAGAGAGAGAGAGAGAGCATGCCTGTGTAATATCATATAGGCCTCGTTCTGTTTTTCTCTCCTTTCATGTCCGCATGTCTGTGTAGTGTATGTGTCCGAGTGTTTAGATGAGTGCGGATGGAAGGTAAGATGGGTTGATGCGAAGGGGATAGTGTGGGAGCGGGTGATGAGGGTGGTGGTGGGTGTTACGTACTTTTAACATCCCTGCGTTATTTATAAATGTTTGCTTTTTCATGATGAATCACACACACACACACACACACACACACACACTAACTAACATTCATAAAGTTTAAAACAAAACAAAAAAAAAGCTATACATGTTAAAAATGCTGGTCGTGTATACCCAAGTTTCTTGCGGGTTGCCGAGTGTGTGACATGATTGAGTTACTTCCCTTTACATTAAGTACAGAGGGAGAGAGGGAGAGAGAGAGACAGAGAGAGGAAGGGGAGGGGAGAATGTATGAAAGGCATGAATAAGTCGCTGCCCTTTACATTGCACTCGCGCGTTAGCGGTCAAAGTATTTTTGTGTCCAAAAGAGGAAATGATTGGGTGGGGGTGGAAAGGGGGTGTGGATATGGAAATGATGCGAGCTGAACACTACATAATGAAGTCCAGAGTGCCCAGCACAGGTAAAATATCTCCTGGAAAAGGAGAACCTTTGATAAGAAAATACCTTTGTTGAATGGTGGGTATGCACATACTAAGAAGAGATTCAATTCCGGGTCAGTGGTTTGTGTCTCACTGTTAGGACTTCCACTCTATTCCATCCAACCCTCTGCCCACCAGGTTTTTAGTAGAGGTCTATGTGTTATTCTTTCAAACAAGATGATAAATCAAGATCCAGTGAGTGTAGGGGTCTTGTGCGACGGCATCATCTGAGGAGGGATAGACACAGAAAACACACAGTGATGCCTATGTCAACTGTATGGGTCACTGATCGCTTGCACCGCTGAAAATAAACAGTCAAAAATGATGTTGGGTTTCAGTGTTATGGGGGCTGGAATAGCTCAGTTGGTAGAGCGTCGGACTCGTGATCCTGGGATTGCAGGTTTGAATTTTGATACGGGGGATTTTTCCCTTGGAGTCAACATTGGTTCTGACTCCATTCCCCATACAGTCCTTCGAATGAGACGATAAACCGAGATTCCGTGTGTGAATGCACGCACATCATCTTGCACACACGTAAAATCCCATCACCAACTTTCAGAAGTTTGGCCGTTGGTATGGATGACACGTTACACATAGCATGCACCTTCCCCAAAGATGGAGTATGGCTGCCTTAATGGCGGGATAAAAAAAGGGTCATACACACAAACTCCACTCCACTGCCTGCCTATACAGGCAGTGTCCGCGCAGGAGTATCAGCCTGCATGCGCTGAAAGAAAAAAAAAAAGTATTGTTTATGGCAAAGAGCCAAATTAAGATTGTCACCTTGTCACAGATGCTCTCTGCATTGACGTTTGATTTAAAGAGCAAATGAAACAAAACAAAACAAACACACACAAATACACACAATTTAAGAAAACAGATTTTCTTAAAAACATACTGAAACTGTTTTTGAAATTTCTCTTTCATAAAATATCAAATCAGATGAAACATATTTCTCTCTTTTAGGTATCGTCCAGTAAAGATCAACTTTAATGAAACTAAGCCGCACAGACAGCGTCAGCCATTCCAGTCATTTTTTTCACGCCCAGGGTAATAAAATGTAAAACATTAAAAAAAAACAAAACAATTACACGTGACAAAAATACATTTAATAAAAGCCATGGCCAACAGATGCTACTGAATAGACAACTTGTTCATGTCCAAGAGCTGTGTTTACATTTCTAAAATAGTGTTTTTTGATTACAGCAATAGCAGCAACAAAAATTCCATGTTGTAAATAGAAATGACCCTCCATCCCCCCCCCCCTCAAAAAAAAAAAGTAACCACTGGAAAGGACAGGTAAATGGAATACACAGGCAGAGCAACAGTGGAAGACACTTAATAAAAATACATATTGAAAAAAAAAAAATCAGTTGAAACGAGACACAGAAATGAGGAAATTACCAGCACAGAATTTCCAGAAGGTAGGAATACACTCTACACTGAAATATCCCTGGCATCCTCAGGTGACAAAGAAAATCAAATTAATGTATGAAGGAAGAAAGGCAAATCAGTAAGTGCATCACTTTTTCATCTGTGTGCATATAGTCTGTTTTAAGCGCCAAAGGTGTCTAATATGTTCAAAGAAATGTCCCTGATCTCTATGGTCAATTTGTGTACAGGTCTACTTGTATCTTAACAGCACATACAAAGTTCTAACATTTATATTAAATATTCCTCTACATTTTTGTTCATGCAGTGCAAAATATTCTGCAACATCTTTGTTTACTGCGTGCTGGATTTTTTTTCCTTAGAGATAAAAGTAGAACAAATGTAATCAAACAATAGAAAAAAAACATGTCTGAAAGGTGAAGGAATGTTGTATACATCTCCTGTGCACTTTCTGTTTAATTTGATGCATTGTTATATAATCATCAGAAAGGTAGGCAAGCATCCTTTTCTTCTTCATTCCTCACTTAGAAATCTTAAGTTCACAACTGGTTTAATTTCAGTGAGAGTGAGTATTTTCAATTTTACTAGAAAGGTAGCCACAATCTATTTTCAGAGATGTCAAAACATAACATTAGTGTGCAAGTGGACTTGTTTGTTTTATCCATCATTCAGGCACACAATGACCTACTCATTTCAGAAGATGGTATGGGATTAAACATGCCTGCAATTTTCATTTTTTAAGTCTTGTGTTCACACATGGAGGTTTGGTTTAAAGTCTTATCCAAAAGACTTGGAAGAGGGTCGGATTCTGTACAGATATTGTTTCTGACAATCAAAACATCTCTCAAATGTCTCTCATGTAGGAAGAACACTTGGGACTGTAGGATCAAGAGACCCATGCTTTCTCCATCGAGTTTAAAAATGAGGTGACTGCATGTGGAAACTGAAGCAAACTTAAAAGAAAAATTACTGTGCTGCTGAACGAAAGAAACAAACAAATTACAAGACAAACATGACATGTTTCGAGCTCTTTGGTCTTCTTCAGGCAAACCAAACAACATTCAGATCCACATCCATTTGCATGCAATTTGAGGAGAAAAGTGATTGTTTATTCTTGTTTTTATTGTCTCAAATGTTGTTTGTCATGCCCGAACCAGACCAAAGAGGTTGAAATGGGTCATGTTTGTCTTGTAACTTGTTTGTTTCTTTTGTGTGGTGGCAGAGTAGTATTTCTTTTAAGTTTGTCTATCCATTTAGCCATGCTCTTGTGGAAGTATAATGATGTGACAATGTGAAATTTTACGATGACTAATCCACCAAGGCATGAATGAGGGAAAAAACTACTTTGATCCCCTCCTGTTTTACTGTCTTCTTCCCAGGCTGCCAATTTGGGAGGGTTTGAAAAAAGCAGGCTTACAACTCACTTCTAACTGCGCAGTTCTTGTGAAACAAAATGGAAAAAAAGGCAACACTCCAAAAGGCTTTAACATCATTTTATTTTTCATGAATTGAATCTTAATAGCACAACTGACAAATGGACAAATCTGGAACATTGACTGATTGATGAAATACTGTTTTCTTCCAGGGCATAAGCCCGTGTTTATGAAAATTCATGACATCACCGCATACAGTCAAGATACATCAATGCTGGAATCCATTAATTAAACTGAAAAAAAAAAAATCTATTTTGAAAATAAAGTTTAATAAATTTTGTCTCCTGTGTAAACTGTTTGTTCAACAGCAAAACCGAATCAAGGTCAGTTTACTGACAATTACATCCAAGGCATCAACACTTACCTTTAGTTTGAAGCAACACACATCTGGATAGCATGCATACACACACAATCACATTCACATGTTCCCTCACACAGACATGAACACATGCATCCACACAGATACATTGATTAGGAGTAGCTTGACTAAGCATGTTTGTTTCGCACTCTGCCTTAAAGAGACATGCATGCAATCAGGCTAGGATAATGGGCAAGTCACCATTTAACAAGGAATGCGTGGGAAAGCAGAACATATAGATGGTAAAGTTGCAAAATCCACAGTACAAGCAAAAAGCTTATATGAAGATCTTAAACGAAACAACACACTGTGTAGTTATTCCACTATAGAGATATGAAAATGTAGATCAGCTTTGCTAAATTCACTTTAAGCCTGATAAAAGTCTAAAATATTCAACAGAAATTTTGAATATTCCAGTTTTTCAAAATTGATACTTGCGTGAAATTCCTAACTCTAATATTCTGGGGAAAAGAAAAATGCTCCAAAACCTATCAATTCAGTCACGAAAGAATGAAATTGAATGAGGACATGGAAGGAAACTTTCTGACAAACTCACAACAATTTCGATGACATAAGAACTGTTTCTGTTTCCATCTGTTTGCCAAGATACATTTATGATTTTTTTTGTTACTAGTTTTACCTGGACCAAAAGCAATCACTATCCACAATAACGCCAATGAAACTGTTCTGACTCTTTTCGCTACCTCAACATTAACATGCAGTAAAGACGAATTCTCTTCAATATTAAAACATTGTGTTCTCTTTCCAAGATTATGGACTATATTAGAAACTGCTGTGATGTAAATGAATCACAAATCCAATGTCTGCAAAACAGACTTTAGATAATGCACCTTAAGTCTACGATTGTTTATGCATGTCCATATACACACTTTTGTATATTCAACCATGCCTGTGTGAATGTCTAAATGCTGGTGCCTACATACGTGTGTTACCTATCTAAGTGCTTCAAACAAAAAAAAAGTCTGACTACTGGCAAAAACATCCTGAAACACAAACTGTAGACGGCAACAAGCGTAGTAGGGCAGCTGAAGACATCCAATATGGGAACAAAACAACAACAATCGTTGATTTAATTCCAAACAAGATAATATCGAAGCTTGTATTAACAAGATGGTGACAGCTGGGGTGAAGATTTGTTCAGTTTCAAACTTGTCAGGATGTCGTCAGCGCTTCCAGTAGTTCACCATTTTCTTTCATCTCCTGGAAACAATGTACAAAAAAGGTAATATTTGAAAAAGAAAAAAAGAAGCAAACGCCAAAAAGTGAAAGAAAGCATAAAAAACAAAGAGAAGACGGAAGAAAGAAACAAAATTGAAAGAAACAACAAGAGTAAACAAAAGAAAGATGAAAAATGGAAATAATGAAAGAACAATGAAACAAACTCGTACTCAAAGATGAATGTGCCATGGACCCCAATGAGAAGACTGGAACAGTACAGTTCAGTATTAAACACCAAGTAATGCATCTCTCAGAGCACTGGTCAAAGTTCCTGACCGACGCTGCTGGTGTTTTCATCACTCAGACCTGTTTGTTGCGGAAGAGGGGGAAAAAACGGGGGGAGGGGAAGAGGAGGAGAGAGGTGGGAAAGGGGGAGGGAAAATATGAAAGGAAGTGTTGAGCACAAGCCCTGTCATGTTCTCTGAGACCTGCATGAAACACCAAAGCATCACTTTCATCATCCTCATCCGTAATGATGATAAACTCTGTGGCCCGTCAGGCCATGCTTTCAAAGTGAAATCTGTGCCCATTTCCTGTCCAGGTCCACATCTCAGGTCAGTTTGTTTGGAAGTGGTCAGAACTGGCAAGTTCATGGGACTGCCATGGGATAAACATAAGGACGCTCTCTGGATGGGGTCCCTCAGTCATGTTGATACCCTGACAAAACAGCTGTCGTCAGCAGGGGAGCTAGTAGGTGGTGTCTTGCATACGTTAAATCAGAACAGCCAAGAGTGAACTGCGCCAAAGTGACTCAGCAGAAGTGTAGTGTTTCTTTGGTGAGTGGCCTCATGACCAACCAATACTGACTGCACCCAGTGGACTGCTGATGCTGAGGTTGAAACAGGTTGAGTCCTGATGAGTCTGTCTTTAGGGATGGCACAACAGACAGCATGGAAGTGATGCCAATGATGCAGATGAGATTGACAAAAAAAATGATCTAAAGACTGAAACGTACTTTCAAATGCATTGTGAACAGCCTTCTTTGAGGACTGTCAAACAGTGGTATCTTTAGTGACTTCATCGATGCTTGTATTTAACATGTTGTAATTTTGAGAAGAGTCAGAACAAAACATATTACTCATTGCTGGTATAGGTGCTTCATTTTATTGAAACATGTCAACACCTCCAAATATTTCAGCACCAGATTTTCAACAGTGTTATTTGCTTTACAAATAGAACATATCTGGCTTTTCTTTAGCCATGAACCATGAGTACATGATCAAGGCATGAAATATCATGTTCCCTTTTTCTTCTCCTTCGATGTGTCTCACAGTCTTCTTCCACTCTTTTTTTTTTTTTTTTTTTTGCTGTCCCAACCTCTGCACCACCTCAGAGGCAGTGCACCCACACCGCTCATTCCGACACCCCGTCCACAGCCACAGCCCGGTCAGGCCCGCCGCAGCCCCGGCACCGACAATCCACAGGGAGCAGTCAATGTCAAGTCGTCAAGAGGCAACCCACCGGAGGAGACACTGCACTGCTGCCGAGTCACTTCGGTGGTGTTCAGTGGCGCCTGTTCTGATCTAACATACGCAGGACACCACCTACTAAGCCCCCTACTGACGACAATAATTGCTTAGTCGCGGAGCCAGCGTGAGTGAGCTCTCCCTCCGGAGGGCGCCACCACGTCCGTCCACCGACAGCCCCCATGGACTCGCTGATACCGGTGACCCCGACGGAACCAAACCAAGGCACAGACGTGGAGAGGACATCGAAACTGAGGTCACCATGAGAGCAGGGCATGAAGGGCCACAGAACTTGGGACATTTTTTTAAAAATGCAGATCGATGAGAATGAGGATGATGAAGATGATGCTACGGATTTCCATTTCGGTCTGAGACTACATGACAGGGCTGTACTCTACGCTTTCTTTCATAATATATCCCGGCGTCAACCAGGCCCGAGAGATACAGGCACCTGCAGTGTTGGTCAGGAAATTTGAGCAACACTCTCAGAAACGCATCATTAAGTGGATGAAACTCGACTGTGTGGTCCCAGTCTTCCCAACTGAGTCCGCAGCAAACTCAACTCTGGGTAGGAGCCGGTCGGGGCAGAAAAAACCCACATGCCTCTGATGGGATTCAAACCCACGACCTCCCAGCCGGGAGTCCGCGACGCTAAAACACTTCGCCACGGCGGCTGGTTCTTCCCTCTTTTTTGTTTTCTCCCATTCATGAATTTCAAAGACCCATGGGTTACAAAGACAAGCTACTACATCACCAATATTCAACTAAAGATTCTGTCAGGAAAAAAAAAAAGTTTTCAGGCCATAAAAATACTGCTGAACCTGTTAATGTTGCCATGACTACTTCTTCTTCTGCGTACGCAGGCTGATAACATAACTCCTGCGGACACCCCCTGTATAGAAAGGCAAGGATTAATCCCATCTACCCAACAAAGGGAGTGGAGTTTTTGTGTGTATGACCATTTTTTTTTTTAAAATCCTGCCATAAAGGCAGCCTACTCCAACTTCGGGGAAGGTGCATGGTATGTGTAATGTGTCATCCATACCAACGGCAAAACTGGCCTTCTCTTCTGAAACTTGGTGATGGGATTTTACATGTGTGCAAAATGTTATGCGTTCATTCACACACAGAACCTCAGTTTATAGTCTCATTCGAATGACTGTATGGGAAATGGAATCAGAACCAATGTTAACTCGAGGGAAAAATCTCCCTGTACCAAAACGACCCGGTGGAGCTTCGAACCTGCAACTCCAAGATTACAAGTCCGGTGCTCTACCACTGAGCTATTCCAGCCCCCTGCCATGACTACAAAGTGATGAGAAGTGTTTGGGAGGGGGCCTCCCAAATGAGCTTCATGACAAACAGCAAACCCTACTGGCCAGCCTATATGCAGCAGATATACCAGACACACAGGACAAATACACCAAGCTCACTCAAGACAACTGAGCCATTCAGACTGACATGCAATAGATAGATATGATATAGTTGTGCTGAGACAAAAAAAAAAAAAAAAGAAGATAAAACAAGTTTTTGTGACTATGGCCTTGATCTTTTAAGCAAGGTCAAAGGAAGATAGCTGCAAGGGTCTTAAGAATCTAGTTATTCCAACTACCATACATTTGTATTCACATTACATAGTGATGCACAGAAATACATGTTACATATGGAGAAACAACATATGCACACATATATATACACGAAAACAACACACATATGCATATCTCTCTCTCTCTCTCTCTCTCTCCCACTCACATATACATACACACACACACACACACACCTATTAACAACTGAACCAAACATAAAGCAACACACACACACACACACACACACACACACACACACACACACACACACACACACAACAAAGAACACAAAACAGACATGAAGAACCCAGTGGAGTATAGAATACCTACCTGATGATGTCCAGGCCTCCCAACAGTTCTCCATTGACGTAGAGCTGTGGATACGTGGGCCAGTTGGACAGCTTCTTCAGACCCTGGCGCACCTCCTCATCACTCAGAATGTCAAAGGTCTCGTACTTCACCCTGAGAAAACAGACATACTTCACCTGAGGAAACAGACATACTTCACCCTGAGGAAACAGACATACTTCACCCTGAGGAAACAGACAAACAAAGAACACATTAATCTTTTTCCAATATTCCAGCCTGCAGAGTCTTCTTCAGGGGAAGAGGTAGAGGCAGTTTACCAGACCTACTTCATCCTGAGAAAACTACCAGCAAACACATCAATCTTTTCCCAACATTTCAATCTGTATGGTCGTCCTCAGGGGAAGAGACAGAGGTACTTAACCAGTCTAGTCCTATACCTTGTCCATCCACAACTTCCTCAGTTTGCCCCCTGGGACGTCTACACTCCATCACTCCCTTTACCATGGTCTGGACAGGGTGTTATGGTGAGACACATGCCCATAGCAGGCAAGCTTACAGAGCCTAATATTTGCCACACGCTTTCATCTGCCATGACTTGTCTCTGTCGCCTGACCTGGTCATTTGTTTTAATAATCCAAGAGCCAAATGCACAGAATCCACAAGAAGCATTCATTTTCCAACAGTTGTGTTTATTTCATTCTAGATTGTTTCTTCAAGGACCAGCATCCAGCTCTTAAGCTGAAGGATGGAAGTCACCAGTGACTGGTCGAGTTGTCTTCACAAGAAAGCTGACGAGACCTGCTTTCCAGATGATGACAAGGCCTGCTGTTTGCTGACTCAGTGTCCATCATGGGTATTTCTGTGGGCAACGGGGGACTGCTTGGCTAGGCTCACCTTGTCTCCAAGTGTCCAAAGGTGAAGGTGACTGAAATGATCTGTCCCATGCGTGACCCAAGCTGGTGATCCAGGATCTCTCATTTTGCTGGCAAACACTTCCCAGACAAGTGATTAACCGTTGGAACAGCCCCTCTTCCTTCCCCTCCTCATACTCAACAAATGCATTCAATCTGCCCCCCTCCCACTCCCAACCCCTCCACATCCCCCATCCTCTTCCCTTTCCCCTGAAAGACATCCGAAGTTCATCCTGGACAGAATGACCTGCCCCTGAAGCTCACTCCAAGGACAAAATCTGATTTATGTTTGTACCGTTTCACCACCAATACGTTTCCATTTCCCAGCCTGACTGAAATCTTCAGACACCTCCTCCAGCAATGCAGTGACTGACCCTGTGTCGTTCATGATCTGTATCATGGTCTTGCTGAAGCCACAGCGCGGGGTCTCTGGGCAGCCCTTCATGAACAGCATGACTGGGGCTTGCTTGATCAGCTTTTTCAGTCTGAAATCATCCACAGGCAACCACACCTACTGTAACATTGTCAACACTGTAAAAAAAAACTTTCTACGTACAAACATTTCCAAGGTCAAGAGCACCACACAGAGAAGCAATTCTGTGATTAGTTCCTGAATGTTATTACAGCTTTCATATGATTTTATGCTATAGATCCTTTCCTTTGTTTTGAATATGCACTGCTCATAGATCTCATGAATATTTCTTTCGAAAGACTAGCACACAACACAAAAACACCAACCAGGCCAAGAATTCAAAATATCTTGTTTTACAGACTGTCACAAGACCAGTTTCAGTGTGGAACTTTTTCTTTCATTGATTCTCACATCAGTTTGAGTCAGAAACCGCTTTTTTTACAGACTATGTCATTACCGAAGTTAAGAGTCTGGAACAGCTTGTTTTACAAATGCCGTCAAAATGTAGGTTTGAGTCATGAACCATTTGTTTTATAGACTCTGTCACAAGATCAGTCTATTCTACTGAGGAACCTCTTGCTTCTGACATAATTTCTGCTCTAAAATTAATTTCAGAGCTATGTATACCGATTTCAGTTTCACGAGATTTACGAAAAATTATCATCTTTGAGCTTCTCTTTGTCACTGCCTTGAGACTGTTTTAAGAGAGGACCTATGACATGCTGTCCTGTGTTTTTGCACATCTTTGTCAGATCAATTTGTTCACTATCTAAAGCTTCAAAGATGGAAAAAGGAAACTACGAATACCTCAAACCTGCAATTTCATTATATGACACTTGAGTCAATCTCTTTCTCATAAGACATGTCTTGTAAGTCAACTAGTTACAAATACCAGTTTAAAATTGATAAAAGAAACACAAAAACTTTCCATGTCATACTGTTCACACGTGTGAAAAAAAACATCTCAAGCTCTAAAGTTCTTGATCACTTGACACGAACTGCAAATATGGGCTATGACATGGAATGCCCATAAGATATCAGCCATTCTTTTTTTTCTGCCCATGTTCTGAAGTCTCAAGTTCTTCATCAGTCTGAGGGTCTTTATCCTATCTGTTCCATACAGGGCACTCCAAGGCTTATATCCCCTTGTAGCCTAAGCACCCACCATCCACCAGAGGCCACCCACCAAAGAAACTATGCTATAGTTGTGTCACTTGGGAGAAGTTTAAGTGGTCTTTATTTCAATCTGTCAAATGCAGGACTTACACTCACTAAGCACCCTACTGACAATAAGAACAAGCAAGAGCGGTCAAGAGTAGAGACTTGCAGGGAAGGATGGTGAACAATAAAGACAAAACATAAAGAAGCCACCGAGTCTGGGAACTTCCAACCAGTCCTTCTCCAATGAGGTTCAGACAACCAACAGAGCAAGCACTGACTACCTGGTGTCCAGGTCCTCCTGTGCGGGCAGAGCCTCAGCCAGTTCCCCTGACTCTGCCATCTCCTTCAGGATGTCCAGCCCTCCCAGCAGCTCCCCGTTGACATACAGCTGTGGGTAGGTCGGCCAGTTGGAGAAGGTTTTTCAGACCTGTCACAGACACACTGAGCTTTCTTCTGACACTTTAAAGCACTAAAAAACCAGCCCCTGTGGTCATACAGAGTCAACGTTCATTTGCTTTGCTCCTTTTCTTAAAATCAGATGTTTGATATATTAGTCTCAGACCAATTATTTCATTTACTGAACTGGTTGTGAACCCTTGGCCGATACATCAGAGCCACAACCATGTATGTATCTCTACACACAAATTAGTTCAGAAATACATGGGTTGTGGCTCTGATGTATTGTAGTGTTCTAATCCAGATTCAGACATCACATGGGAAACATTGGCTTACAAAAATGAGCTTTTGTCTGTAAAAGATGCAGTAAAAAAAAAAAAAAAAAAAAAAAAGCAGTATAACCTCAGAGCAGATATATTTGACAACACTGTGAAACACCAAAGAGGAAGCAAGCTGACAGCATGAAATTCTCCCTACTTCAAAACAGTGAATCTCTTGCTAGGTGCAATATTCAAAACAAGTCTCAAAACTATAAGCATAATTGCTCTCAATCAGCACATTCTAGAAGGCAGACTGTTTGAAAGTCAAAGAAAGGAACATCACAATATCATGCTCAAACTAACAATGTAAGGCCATCGAGGTACTGAAAATATCAATCACACACACCTACCACTGCACTCCCCGGCTCATTTTAACTACTATGCTCCATGTAGTTTCGTCTCCCAATGATACTCTGTTCAACCGCAGTGATTCTGCCCTTCAACTCTGAGAAACTGTGGAGTGCAAATAGCCCTTTTCCTTTGCAACCAGGAACTGGGGAGAGATATAACCTTTCAAAGAAAAATATGAGGGAAACCCTTAGGTTACTGCCCACACTGGTAGTGGGTCATCCTAGATTAAAACATCTCTCTACCATTGCTGCTGTATATACTGATTCCTGACTCCTTTACCCTCCCCCCCCCCCCCACCATTTCATCATTGCTAGCCTCCCTCAGTGGCATTACTTCCACACCACTCACTGTGGCCATCCTGGACACAACCACACCTATGCTCATCCTATACCATCCCCCACATTCCACAGGAAGCAGTCAGGTTCTAATGGTTAAGAGGCGCTCACCACAGCAGCAAACATGGAACTGCTGCCAAAAGTCATTTTGGTGATGTCAGGTGGTGCCTGTTCTAATCCAACATACTGAGCCCCCTACTGATGACAGCAAGTGCTTTGTCAGGAAGCAAGCATGACCAAGTGTTCTCCTCTGGAGGGTGCCATCTCATCCTTCCAACACCAGTCCCCATGACCTTGCCGATACCAATGACTTTGACCGGAACCCATTTTGGACATGAACGTGGCATGGCGAGGTTTTTTGGACAGTGCTGTCCTCAAATCACATTAAAACCGAGTGGTTTTTTTTGAAGACAGTGCTGTCTCAATTCTTCACATTACAATATTCTTGTCCCAGTGCACTGCAGACCACAAGACAGTGCTGTCCTAAATTCTTCACATTATAAATATTCTTGTCCCAGTGCACTGCAGACCACAAGACAGTGCTGTCCTAAATTCTTCACATTATAATATTCTTGTCCCAGTGCACTGCAGACCACAAGACAGTGCTGTCCTAATTCTTCACATTATAATATTCTTGTCCCAGTGCACTGCAGACCACAAGACAGTGCTGTCCTAAATTCTTTCTTCACATTATCATATTCTTGTCCCAGTGCACTGCAGACTACAAGACAGTGCTGTCCTAAATTCTTCACATTATAATATTCTTGTCCCAGTGCACTGCAGATCACAAGACAGTGCTGCCCTCAATTCTTCACATTATCATATATTCTTGTCCCAGTGCCACTGCAGACCACATGATAGTGCTGTCCTGAATTCTTCACACTATCATATTCTGGTCCCAGCGCACTGCAGACCACAAGACAGTACAGTCCTCAGTTCTTCACGTTATAATATGCTGGTTCCTGCTTCTCTAATTTTGTTAATTTTTCAGTACCATTGCTGTATGTTCTGAATATTTTTTTTAACACTTAATTTCTCGCATTCCTTGAA
Source organism: Conus betulinus (assembly GCA_016801955.1). NCBI lineage: Eukaryota > Metazoa > Mollusca > Gastropoda > Neogastropoda > Conidae > Conus > Conus betulinus. Next base: position 170,783 of record JADBJO010000403.1, read on the forward strand.
CTAGATCATGCATAAGACTCAAAAGGAACTTCATCATTCTGCAGAACTGTGGAGAACAAGCCATCTCCTGCCATCATTCTCCCTTGGGCCTGCACCTGCTGCCCTCCATGAAACAAACAAGGACATGGTTTCCACTACTCCCTGATTTCACTACTTCCACTCAACTCTTCAGACTGATATTTACTTTTCAGTTCTGCTGCTCTGGTTCACAAAAGAAGCATGGGCTAATGGCATCGCTGATAATATGAAACCAATTTCATATCAGATAATACTCAATGTTAGCATTCTGTTGTCCACCCAGCATTCTGCAGTTGTAATATCTCAGTTCAAATTCAAATAGCAAAACCATGTCAAAAGAAATAAAAAAAAAAAAACCAAAAGAAAGAAAGCAACAGCCAGTAAATTATAGTTTCATAAGAAAGTCAGCCTCTTCAACATGCATGACAAGCAATGACAACTGACATAACATTGAAAGATTTGAAAACTGTGTAGCTACGCTATCAAAAATCTTGACACATTGACAGTTAGGACATATCTACTATATACAGCTGGAATGAAATCAAACACACACACACACACACACACACACACACACACACACACACACACACACACACACACACTCTATCAAGTCACTTAAAAGGCTAATATTACTATGGTTCTACAGGAAAGACAATGTTTGTAAGTCTTTTTGCCACTGGCCTGCTTTTAACACACACTGAATTTTTAAAAAATGGAAGCATGTCTTGTAAGAGGCAAAACAGTACAATAAAATAAAACAAATACATGTACATGAAAACACTAGAAAACATACATCATCTCTCTCTCTCTCTCTCTCTCTCTCTCACACACACACACACACACAGCTATCTATCTATCTATTTACCTATCTGTTTATATAATTATTCAGCTATCCACGCACACACATACACACTCATATATATACACACACTACTGTAGCCACTGACCTTGTCGAACCTCTTCATCTGTGAGAATGTCAAAGGTTTTGTATTTGACATTTCTCTCGTTCAGCAACTGCACTGTTTGTTTGCTGAAACCTGCCAACAGTGAAGAAGCATTCACAAGACATTGAAGAAGAACAACAGTAACTAAAATACATATGGAAAGTTTTTCACCAGTGCACAATTTCCCTAAAAAGTTATCGGTTACAAGCACTCTGTATCGATACAAAGGTGACCAGACACATCATCTGTTCCATATTCTCTTTCCCTGCATTCTTCAATTTTTAGTTTTTTTGCAACTGCGGAATTTCACAGGATGCTGAAAAGATATACTTCCCTTTTTTCATTGATTCAATGAACAATATACACATTTTTCACAATTAAGCATGTACAAGAATGGTTGATGCAGGTGTGTTTTTGTTTGTATGTGTGTTTTTCAATGTGCAAAGGATTTGAAAAAAAAAATGAAGACAAAAAAAAAAGCATAGCCATACAAACCAATAACTGACATAAAAAAATTGCATTATTGATGCCCAAAAGGTAACTATTTTTGAGGATGACTTGAAAGCCATAAGAGAAGGTAAATTTCTCTCAGTTTGAACGGCACGCAATTTCTTATTGTGGGATTGAGATGCTGTTGTTCTGCAATTTGTTTAAAACAAATTTTTTACTATTAGACTTATGACAACATAAGGAGTGGTCTGTAGTCAGAGGCTTGGACAGGTACCCAGTTAGTAGTGTTGCATCAGAATGGCAGCAGCCAAAATGGCAATATTGTATTGAAAACAAAATTTAACACCAAGCCAGTACACTTCTATGAGCAAGATGTTACATGCCTCTTTTGGATGTTTTTACTGCAAATCAGGCAAATCTTCTGTAGGCATGTCATCTGCTCAATATGCAAACCAACAGGTAGAAAACTGTAATTTTCCACGCACAACCAAAAAAAAAAACTAGGAAAAAAAAAGCTTGAAACTATACTGGCTGTTGCTTTCTGTGGAAAAAAAAAAAAGAATGCAACAGATGTTGTTTGATGGAGCTGAAGTCAGTATTGTCAGATTTGCAAAAATCATGGAGAATCCCAGGTATTTAACAGATAATCTATAAGGGATAGTGATGTCAGGATATTTGAACATCTGCTACTGATATGACCCCAATCATTTCTCCTAACTTGTTGTTCCAGATTACACAGTTACTTTTCTGCACATTTTTACTGCATGACTTATTTTTATTCTGACAAGTCATTTTAGAAACAAAATTAATGTACCAATTCCTTTTCTTTTTGACTCCCACAATAAATGATTCTTATGAGAATCATTTATGACTCACAGTTTGCATGGTTCACAATTGGCAACAACTTATCCTCTTGAATCATGACCATTTTTGCCACCTTCTTTTTGTGTGTGGTCAAAATGGTAGAACATCCTCATCAAGAACTTGCAATACAAAATAAGTGTTACTCCTCTCTGTCTGACAGGAATGTTAGAAGAAGCAATAAGGATATACACACACAGTCTCCCCAGCAAAACAAAAGCTAGACTCACCACATCTGGGCTGATCAGGATTTCCTTTCATGAACAGCATGACAGGGGCCGAGTTGATCAGCTGCTTCAGGCGACTATTCAGATCTGAAAGCACACGCACCCTGCAGTTCTACTGTTTAAGTGTTCACACACACGCCATCCCCTAACCCCACATAGGTGATCGTCTCTACCACCATCCAGCCCTGTTCTAGCCCACCTCATCACATAAGCAGGCTATATCATACATGTTTGAAAATTACTCTCTAACTCATACACACTCGCACACATGAAAACACACACTCAAACTACATGCTCTTGTGCTTATACAAGCACAAATACACACTATTCATGTTGTTTATAGCCCAGCCAATCATGAGGAGCCATATCAGGACAGGCACTATGTTCAACCATACACATATACAAACATAAGGATGAGAGCGTGTCTAAGGGGCCAGACAGAGTGGTCGGTGTGGTATCAAACTATTGTTCCAAGGGCAAACCACGAATGAACACACAGAATAATTGTAATATATTGCTGACTGATAGCTGGGAAGTACAGTTTTGAGCATTTTTTTTATATGTTGTAATGTCTGAAGAAGACATATTTGTCAAAACTTTACTTGTCTGTTTTGTATTGGACCTCAAATCTATGTTGTTTTACACCTTGTTTTATTTGTTCATTTCTATTTTGTCCTGTTCTCAATAACGCTGCAGTCTGTTTTTCTTCTTCCTATTGTTGCAAGCTTTGGTGTCCACTTCCCACTAAAGACAGCCAGCCACAGGTGGTTGGAAGACAATATTTCATTTGGATTTGACTTGCATTAAGACTCTTATCCCCCTTGTAGTCCATGGTCCCATGTGCGAATGCACACATGTTAAATCCCATTTCACCCTCTGGAGAACAGAATGCCATCGTGTGCACGTGAAATGGATGACACAGAAATTCAGAAGAAAAGAAAAAGGAAAAGAAACAAATGCACAGTGGTGTCATATTCTGAAGGTGGAATGTGGCTACTTTCATGGTGGAATGAAAAAAAAATGGTGAAAAAAAAGAGGACTCATAAGTAAAAACCTCACCAATGAGGGCCCTCAGAATTCTAGCCGAGGAACAAAGAAAGAAAAAAAAAAAGGTATGCGTCTGTACATGCAGATGTGTACACACACACACACACATAGACACACACATCCAGCACACAAACACAAATTCCCCACGCACACACTACACACACACACACACACACACACACACACACACACACACACACACACACACATACACAATGTTATAAAGCACCAGGCAAAACAATCAGCCACTTCAGGCCGCCACTCTGGCCCTGACGGCAGTGTATGGACTACCTGGGCTTTGGGAGGTGCTGCAGCCTGAGGAAGTGGGCCTTTCAGCGGGTACAGCGGAAGCATGCATTCCCACCTTCTGGGTCAGCTCTGCAGCCTTGGCTCCATCGATTCTGTCCACTTGCTGTTTCTCCTGCCAAAAACATTGCAAGGTATGTTGTCATTTCATTACTGCTTCATTCACTTACAACCACTAATCATTGGATGAAGATAAGTGATTGCTCGTTCATTTTTGCTGTCCTGAGTGTGTGTGTCTTGCCTGAAGAAGACCGAAGAGGTCAAAACATGTCATGTTTTGTCTTGTGATTCGTTTGTCTACCTTTTTTGGCAGAGCCTTATAAATCTTTCAAATTCACTAATTATACATCAGTTTCGCTATA
>JADBJO010000403.1:180000-317500 GCA_016801955.1 Conus betulinus
GCTGGCCACAAATACAAGTCACGTGTTTACAGAATTTGGTTTTAAAGGCATCAAGCCTCAATCTAAAAATCAACTTTTTAAAATCCGCTCTTGGTAGAGATTCTTGATACCTGTTTTATTGTCTGATATCTTGTTAAATAATATCCCCTTTTTTTTTTTCTGGTGCCTTTTCGTTTATTTGAAATAGAGTTCCAGGATACGTCTTTTAAAAGACTATAACTCTCATGTAAGGATAAAGGAATGCATACCTTTGTTTAAATCAGTCTCAGTGATAGCAGTTTTTTTTGGCTAATTGGTCTACCCTTTCATTCGCAGATAATCCACAGTGTGATGGAACCCAACAAAAATCGACGTAAGAACCACGTAAATGCAAAAAAAATGAATTAAGTGGTAGACTTCTAATATGAGTTCTGCTCTCACACTTGTATTTGAAATTTTAGAGCTTGCAGGACTGATTTTGAATCAACGCAAAGTAGTATTTGAAATGCAAGAAAGCTGAAAATCAAGAAGAAAGTTTAATGCCATAATAATGGCAACAAGTTCCGCAGTAAATATGGAAATATTCTTACCAAGGTGGTAACCTTTCTCTATTTTTAAGGATGGAATTATGAATGCTGAACCAGACAAATGATTGTCTAGTACAGAACCATCTGTATAATTTTAAGATGATTTATATAAGTTTCATTTATATGTGACTTGCGCATACACACACAGACACACAGACAGACAAGAGATATTAAGGTCGCTTTGGTGACTGGGACGTATATGAAACTATTAGTTATGTATTTTTTTTTTTTAAAATTAGAACCATGCTTATGCGCATCCAGAGTCGATTTTCTTGTGTACAAATAAAGGTCACAGTTGGATCAGAAATTAGGTGAAAGGCACGGAACTGCTGCACTTAATCGCCTGGATTTCTGTCACACTCGTCAAGCGACCTTAGGTGAGAGGCCCTGGGTGACGTCACTGAAGGAATCGAGTTCATATGGATAAGACTATACAACTGAAGGGAATTTGGGAGAGCGCAGTCCTCCATCAATATCGAATCGATCCGTCCAGGATCCGCCTTTGATCGGGATCCGCACCACCATGGATCCGGATCAAACTTCAGTGGGTTCGTCCTCGGGCCACCTCGCATCTTGAGTTGAGTGGTTTTTGCGTCATCTAGCTGACATCTTGTGTTGAGTGGTTTTTGCTCATCTAGCCGACATCTTGAGTTGAGTGGTTTTTGCCTCATCTAGCTGACATCTTGAGTTGAGTGTTTTTTTTTGCGTCATCTAGCTGACATCTTGAGTTGAGTGATTTTTGCGTCATCCAGCTGACGGGTCGCTGACGGGTCGCAGGATTTACCCGTGGATTAGCATCTCCAATGTATGGCTTTGTTCTTGAGATACTTTCCATCTTTCTGCTACGTTTGGCTAAAATGGATTCTGTATGCATAATCTTACTGACAGGCAGACGGACCAATTGATGGCAATGAAATATTGTCTCAGAGGCAGAGGTGAAAACGGCATCAATTGTTTCATTGTCAGCTCTTAGCTCGGCTGTGACACCGTGGATATGTTTGAACAGATAGTTCTTAGCACGGAGAGTTAGGGCAATATTGAGACTTCGTCACCCTAGTGACTTCCACAAGAGCCAGTCTGTAGTTCTGTTGCGAAAATAAACACACACACACACACACACACACACACACACACACACACACCTTTTTGACTGTTAGTTTTGTTTTGAAACAAGGTGCCATCTTGTGACCTCATCATCTTCTAATTAACCTCATTATCATAAGAACATCAGTCCCATAAGTTAATATTTTATTATTGCGAATACTATTATATTGGTTGGCTAATTGACATAGTTTGTCATCTTTGTTATTTGCCATTTTTAATATTATAAAAGTTGCTGTTTATTTTGTTTTTTTTTTTTTCTTCCCTATTTAAGACAATACATATTTCATTCTTCAGAGAGCATGACAAAGCATTCGAATTTGAAAATATTGCAATGGAACTGCAGATCAATATCAACAAATATTGACGAACTGATTCAACATCTTTCAGATCATTCGTATCAAGTGTTGATATTACAGTCCTTAAATACAACTGAACACAAAATTCCAAAATTACAAAACTTTTATTACCCCTCCAATACTCCAAACTAACAACGAAACAAGGAGGGTTAGTACTGCACTATATATTCAAGAAAAGGTTGAATATTTTGAAATAGAGCCACCCTTTTCAAAGAATGTTAAAAACATTAATGCATGTGCAGCAAAACTGAAACTCAACGAATTACTTATTAAACGTTGTTTCCATTTATTTGCCAAAAGGTCCTGACAACGAAAACACAGAATGGCTTCGCGCTATACCGGACCAGCATGAAAAATGGTTAATAGCAGGTGATTTTAACTCGCATGCCCCATTTTGGGATAATGAATGCGAAATAGTAACACACAATCGTTTCGTTGGAAATATAGTAGACTCTTCAAATGAGTCTGTTAAATGACGGCAGTGTAACAAGAATACCTGATATTTCACACCATCGAGCAACAGCAATTGATTTAACACTTATATCTCCTGCCATAGCTCCAAGCTGTGAGTGGTCTACCTTTAAAATCTCCTGGTAGTGATCATTTACCAATAATTATTACTATTAAGGGTAAACAATCCGTTCAAAACTGCGCTAAAGATAAGATCCCAAAATATAATTATAATAAAGCTGTTTGGGATAAATTTGAAAACATACTCTCTACTTACAATTGTGAAGAGATAATGTCTGATAACATTGACACAAGTTACGCGAATTTTTTGTTGATTGTTTACATGCAGCTGATCTCTCAATACCAAGGTGCAATTCTGATGCATCAAACAAATATGCAGGGAATGTATGGTGGAATGCTACTTGTGAAGAAGCAAGAGAAAAAAAGATGCAGCCTATAAAATATATTTAAAAGATAAGAAAGATCCTGACAAAATTGCTGAAAAGAACAGAGCAAAAAATCATTGTAACAGAGTAATCGAAAAAGTCAAGGAGCAATATTGGTCAAATTTCTGTGAAAATGAAATACATGATCATGATCACAAAGATCTTCAGAAAACATGGAAAAAATTAAAAGACATGAAAAACGGAATTAGTCTTCCTGAATATCCCATAACATTAGAAAATAATGAGTTTCCTTCAAATTTTGAAAAGGCTGAAGCGTTTGCAAATATGTTTGCAAAAAATAGCAATAGAGAGGGCCTGACAGAAAAGCAAAAGATATACAGAGAGAAAATGGAGGATAAGGAAACACATGAAAAAAGTCCCAATAATAGTCACTATACAAATGCTCCCTTACATTTCAAGAATTAAAGGATGCAATTCTCTCTATTGGTTCGAAAAGAAAGTCAGTGGGACCAGATGCGATTTCCAATGAAATGATAAAGCATTTGCCAGTTAATTTCACAATGTTTCTGAACTTATTTTTTCAGAAATGTTGGTCTGAAGGGCTTCAACCATTTTTGTGGAAAAAATCAATTGTAACCCCTATCCCTAAAGAGGGCAAGTCAAAATCAGACAAAAAATAACTACAGGCCAATTGCTCTCACTTCACATGTGGGAAAACTTATGGAAAGAATTATTCTAAAAAGACTTGAACATCATTGTGAAAAAAATGGGTGTAATACCAATACAACAGGCGGGCTTTAGAAAGGGTAGAGATCTACAGTTGACCATCTTGTAAAAAATTACAACACAGGTTAAACATCAGTTTGCACGTAGAAAAAAATGTGCTTGCCACGTTTTTTTTGACATTAGAAGGCATATGACCAAGTCTGGCATTCAAAACTTCTGAATAAATTGAAGTTAATTGGTCTCTCGGGATGTATGTACAATTACTTAAAAAACTTTTTAACTGAACTGACAGAACAATACAGACGAAGGTAGGAAATGTATATTCTAATGAAAGACATATCCAGATGGGAATCCCGCAAGGAGCTGTGATAGCTCCTATCCTGTTTAATATTTTGATCCATGATCTTCCTAAATCATTATCAAAAAAACTGTTGAACTAGTACAATATGCGGATGATATCTGCATATGGATGAAAGTTACTTTAAAACGTCACACACCAGTTAGATCAATCAACTATATTAAAAAGTTATATCAAAATGAACTAGATAAAATTAGTAAGTACATGACTGAAAATGGATTGGCCCTTTCAGCTGAAAAATCGCATATGGTTCTGTTCAATACTGGCTATGATCCTGATCCTTTGCCCTCATTTCAAATAGATGGATTGTGCCTTGAATATAAAAAAAAGTTGTAAAATTTTTAGGAGTAAATTTAACTTCTAAATTGAGCTGGAATTATCACATACAAACTATTCTCTACAAAAGGTAAAGAAAACATTAAACTTCTTGAAAATGGTGAGTCAACAATCCTGGGGTAAAGACAGTAAAGTATTAACACATTTAGCTACTGCGCTTGTACGATCAAAACTATCCTATGCCCAGGAGACATTTTTTTTCAGCCAAAATATTTAATTAAAAAGTTGCAGAGTATCGATAGTAAAGCTTACAAGATAGCTCTTGGTGTCCCGGTTCATGCATCAACTTTAAAAACTTATATGGAGATCGGAATATTACCTTTTGAAGAAAATATGAAACTTGCATCTGCAAAATATATTTTAAGAAGTCATACACTACAAAATCTTAATACCAGTGAAACTGAATTAAAATCAAAAATAAATTTTCCTAAACGGGCTCAAAAAATTGATTCTCTAAAATCGATAGCCTCATACACATCTGACTTATTTACAAAAGCAGGCACTGCACCTCAAAACGTAGCTCCTCGGGTGTCTTTTAGCACTATCCCGGAATGGGAACTTTGTAGAGCAAATTATGACATAGACTATACAAGTTTAAGAAAAAATGATGGACCCTTGTTGCCAACGAATGTTAAGTCACATATAAATGAAACTTATATAAATCACCTTAAAATCTATACAGATGGTTCTGTACTAGACAATCATTTGTCTGGTTCAGCATTCATAATTCCATCCCTTAAAAATAGAGAAAGGTTACCACCTTGGAAAGAATATTTCCATATTTACTGCGGAACTTGTTGCCATTATTATGGCATTAAACTTTCTTCTTGATTTTCGATTTCCTGTATTTCAAATACTACTTTGTGTTGATTCAAAATCAGTCCTACAAGCTCTAAAATTTTCGAACACAAGTGTGAGAGCAGAACTTATATCAGAAGTGTACCACTTAATTCATTTTTTTGCATTTACGTGGTTCTTATGTCGATTTTTGTTGGGTTCCATCTCACTGTGGATTACCTGCGAATGAAAGGGTAGACAAATTAGCCAAAAAGGCTGCTATCACTGAAAACTGATTTAACAAAGATATGCATTCCTTTATCCTTACATGAGAGTTATAGTCTTTTAAAAGACGCAGCCTGGAACTCTATCTATTTCAAAGAAGGGAAAAGGCACCAAAAACAAAAAAGGGGATATTATTTAACAAGATATCAGCAAATAAAACAGGTATGAAGAAATCTACCACCAAGAGGGATTTTAAAAAGTTTGATTTTTAGATTGAGGCTTAATGCCTTTAAAACCAAATTCTGTAAACATGTGACTTGTATTTGTGGCCAGCAAATCACTCCGTTCCATCTACTATTTTTGTGCGATAGAATGAAACCCTATTTACCTGCTTGGTTGTTGAACACTGAACCGTCGATGTCAGTCTTTGAAGACATCATCTCTGACGAATCGAACATTTTTGAAGTTGTTCAAGGACTGATCAAGAGCCCAGTTGGACATTTACTTTAACGTCTACCTTTATTTTCTTAATCTTGGTGTTAGTTGCTGCTTATTTAGTGTTTCTTTGAAAGTTTTGGATCCAGTTATGTATGTGGTGTTTTTTTTTTTTTTTTTTTTTTTTTTTTTTAATCTAGGCCTAATTGCATTACACACACACACATAACACTTACATACTGTCTAAGATCTAAAAAAAATCTTTGTTATTTTCACAGACATTAACATAATCTTATACAAGAACGGCCGTGGGCGAAGGAAGAAGTGTTTGGAGAAAACACACACACACACACACACACACACACACACACACACACACACACACACACATTCTCTCTCTCTCTCTCTCTCTCTCTCTCTCTCTCTCTCTCTCTCTCTCTCTCTCTCTCTCTCTATATATATATATATATATATATATATATATATATAAAATTTTCTTCTTTTCTAACGTTTTGGCAGTCTTACCTTCCTCAAAGAAAACTTTATTTACGTCTGATCAAAAAACAGATCACATCGATACCCGACTACAGTCAGGGATAAACATGGAGCATCGCTCACTTAAATTTGAGAAGAAAAAAAAAATCCTAGCGAGAACAGACAACAAATCTCTCTCTCTCTCTCTCTCTCTCTCTCTCTCTCTCTCTCTCTCTCTCTCTCTCCATTCCATTCCCTCCCACACACATGCCTGAATGCGTATCCTCCCTCCCATGCACATTCCATCGCACACTCACACACACACACGCGCGCGCGCGCACGCACGCACGCATGCACACATACACACACAGTGTCACTCATGTGACCAAACGAATTAGAAAGACAAGGGGGAATCTTGATTCTTAAATCTTCATACATATGATCAATGAGAAGCACGGTTAAACTGTGAAGATGAACGAATATTTACCAAGTAGAATGCATGTCATAAATAGGTGTGTCGTAACAAGTACAGATTTTTGCCACCCAAACCAATTCCCAGCAGCACAAGGTTCAAATGCCAGAAGTTGTAAGTTAGCTGTTGCGCGTTGGTGACCTCCACGTTTTTGAGTGAACCAGTCTTTTAGGAAGAAGAAGAAGAAGAAGAAGAAGAAGAAGAGCTAAGATGAGGCTTCTCAATGGCTGACTGAGAGAAAAGCTTTGTGACTGGCCAAGCTGAAAGCTGTATGATTGTATGCATGGATGGTGTGTGTGTGTGTGTGTGTGTGTGTGTGTGTGTGTGTGTGTGTGTGTGTGAAGTTGAAGTTTCGACAATAACGCAGTTTAAACAGCAAGTGCTGGTTATCCAGATACTAGGGCGAGGTGAAACATTGCAAACGTGACCTAGGGACGAATATTTTCTTTTCGTCTGGCGCAGAAACAAACAAACAAACAAACAAACAAACAACACCCCAGAGGCAAAAGAATCCGCCTGCTCCTTTTTTTTCGATCTATACAATCGCAGCACGCATGTACACCGGCACACACACACACACGCTTCACAGCAAAATGGCAACAAAGAGACTAGGAAGCCTGACAGCAAAATTAACAGATAGCGACAGCAGCGAGATGGTTCACTAAAGCCGGCGAAACTAATCGCGTAACCCAACATTTCACCTATACCAGTGCATATCAACAAAGGAGGACAAGAGAGAGAGAGAGAGAGAGAGAGAGAGAGAGAGAGAGAGAACATTTGAACAGCTCATTCTCTAATTCAGCTTTTTTTTTTATGCAAATATTAATTTGTTGCTTGAATTCAGAAAGGAGATCTTCTTCTAAATATATACATCGAGAACCCCCCCTACACCCCCCCCCCAAAAAAAAAAAAAAAAAAAAAAAAAAAAAAAAAAAAAAACAATGTCTTCTTATCAAGTTTACCACAGACACTAGCTGAGTGAACCGTGAGTCAGTATTCGAGTGGCCTCATCACACTTCAGAGCCTACAAGCCCCAGGAAAGAAATCCCGAAGTTGCGCACGAGAACAATGGATTCGACGAAACATGATTGGGCATGATAAAGTGTATCCGATTTCAGATAACGGAAATGAATTGTTCGGGCAGTTCATGCCTGAACTATCTGTTGTTAAATGGTCGGAAATAAACAGATCTTCATGTGTGCAACTTTTCTTTCCCATCACCATTGCTCCAATGTGACTATTGTATGTCCGGCTCTCAAGAGAACTTCCTGACCGGAAATCCGAAATATTGGCCGTCATCGGGGGTGGGGGAGTGGGGAGTCGTGTTATTGACTGCAGAACGAATTAAAACCTTTGTACTTTGTTTACACGTTCAATCTAGAGCACATGAATGTCGTACATAGCTTACAAGCCTTCTGTTGAAGACTATAAGTAATGGGCTGACTCAGTTACATATACCTCATAGATAATTATACTTAAAGAAAAGATCTGTAGGCCTACCCATTTTCATGTCGTTTCAAATCATAGGATGGGCTAGAAGCCACACTGGGTAGTTGGTAATGGCATTTGAAACGTTCGCAGAAACACACACACACACACACACTGGACGTGATCGTATGGGCTCTCTGGGGCGTTATGCATGGTCAGTACATTTGCTGAGTCGCTCAAACGGTCAGTTATCTGACACTGGATATTTTTTGTTGAAATGGAGGTGTGTGTGTGTATGTGGAAAGGAGTTGGGGGGGGGGGGGGGGGGGGAGGAGGGGAGGGGAGTGGAGGGGGGAGGGGAGGAGAGTTGTTTACTTACGTAGTAGCGTTCTCAGCTTTTAAATGGATCTTTACCTCATGTACTTATGTATGCATGAGCGTGCCGTGCAATGCGTCTTGTTTTATCTGCAGCTCTTCAGAACGCAGTCTCTGACCTTGGCGTTTCTTCACACATCTCGAAAATTTGAATGACAGCCTCCGAAATTTTGCACTGGACAACTGAGTCTACATTGGTGTTGTTGCGGTATTTTCTTTCTTTCTTTCTTTCTTTCTTTCTTCTTTCTTTTTTTCTTTCTTTCTTTTTTCTAATTGAAATAATTCGGTTGTTACATTGTTTTGATCCAAACGTGCGTTTTGATTCTTTTGCGAGAGATCACCGAAGAACGCTTTCAGGGGTTATATGTATCTGTAAATTTATTTTCACGTGACAGACATTTTGACGTATTTCTTGATCAAGGGAAACGTGGGATGTAAGAAAAAAAAAAAAGAACTATTCACTCATGGAGCTCCTATAACTATCCACATAGGCCACACGTATGTGAATATGAAATCAACATTTGGACTATTGTCTAATCAGACAAAGAAACCGTTAAGGAGATGTTACAGTTTGCAGAAACTGAGAAATATTTAACGTCACCTTCAGTCAGTTTGTGTCAGGTAGCAAGCTTCTGACTTCAGGTCGGCTTGTACTATGGACTGAATGGAAATAGCCAATCGCTTCAAATGTGTCCCAAGTAGCACGATCTAAGTTTAACCACCAGAAAACAGATCGACTACTTTTCTATCGGTTCAGTTTCTCCTTCCACTCTGGGTTGACACATAGGATGGATTCTGCACAACAAATGTACTACTCTCTGAAGTCTAGATTCCACATGTTTACACACATGTTCGATTGTAAACAATAGAAATATTACTACTGTCTTCCACCCAAGAAAAGACTTTTACGGCATTTCGCTTCGATTTGGTGAACTGGGCGCTGACTCCCCCTTCAGTTCCTGTATCCTTTTGAGTGGGGATGTCTGGGGTGTCCGGCAGAGGCAGCATCTCTGGTGGGGGTACTTGCCAAGTCCTTCTTAGGGCTCTTCATCCATCTTTGGTCCTCACTCGGCACTCAACTCTCACCTGTGGCTCCCCGTAGTTGTTGACATGCGACTGCAGCCACAGCCCGGGCAACAGCTTTGGCAGACTGACAGAACCAGGTGAGGGTAGCCGACAGGTCTCAAATCCTCGGTGAGATAGGACTTGTCTACCTAACCATGTGAAAACTGGACTCGGTGGACCGGGCGGAGGAAATCATAAACTGATTCAGCGGGCAGAAAAGCGACTCCTAGCAATGCATTGTGGAGTGCATAGAGCATGGCGAGACACAAAAGACATCATGGTCATCCGCTGCATCTTAATCCGTCTCCAGCCGTCTTGACCCTGTCTTTCTGCTGGGCTCCGACGGCTTTGGACACGAGAGTAAGGTCGATGAAATTTGCAACTCCTCTTCACTTCAAACAAAATCACTGCTCAAGTCACTTCTGTCATCATCATCATCATCATCATCATCATCATCATCATCATCACTATCATCATCATCGTCACCCATCCACCCCTCCTTTAGAGTAACGAGGTTGCTCCTCGTTCTTAACTTCACCGTACACCCCCGGCATTATGGTGTTCTCTCCCCTGCATTTGTCTGCATCACGGATCTGCTGAAGACTGCATCTGGGTCTCTGACCTACGACATGGGCATTGGTCTTGGGGGCTGATGATGTCTGCCAGGTCTGGTGCCCCTGATGACAGCATGCACATCTCGTGAGTGGGGTACCTGATGCCTGAGGATGAGATGAGATGTCCTATATGTCAATCGTACTGTTAATATTCTGATATATGGAGGGCTCAATTGATTTGGATGGTTGGGACGGCAGAGTTTGGACATTTACATAACACGGGGTTGAAAATGCTCCTGTATGTTCATTGGAGGGAAGATAAGCCGGTGACGTGACCGACGAGTGTGTAGGGTTGAACATGTCAGCACTGACGTACAGGTCATTGACGATTTCTACGGAACCTGCAACAGAGATGAACGTCGTCAACTTACGAAAAGACATTGAAAACAAAATGGAGCATGAGATCCAGTTAGTAAATGATAATCAAGTGCTTCAGCATATGGCCCTGCAATGAAAACCAAGGTGCTTAAAAGAGCTTGAATTCATGTTTCTTAGTTATTGTCTTGGAGCGGTTGTTATTTTAGTTTGTTCAAGTCTGACAGCAAAATTACGCAAACTTTTGGAACCGATTTTGCGGAGGGTCACGTTATCATCCCAACGGTCAGAGGCCCATAAGGACACATTGTTCCACTGCAGAAGTTTGCAAACAACAACAACAACAACAACAACAACAACAGCAACAACAACAACTCAAGTATGTTACTAGAGCAGGCTTTCTTTTCTTTTTGTCTAGATAGATGAGCAGACGGGAAAAAGAAAAACACCAGATGGACGGGGTTATGAATTTATTGCGTGCTTCCTTCACATGTTAAAAGCATAAAAACAACCTACCGATGTCTCTGCTTGAGGCATCTCCGCTATCAGTTCTGGCATTATTTTTTTGTGACCCTGAAAAACACACACACACACACACACACACACACACACACACACACACACATATATACACACACAATTATATATCAAATACCTCACCCGAAAACGCTCCTCTTAGGTATGTGCGGTTTAATTCCTCTCAGCTATTTCATCCTAAACAACCCACCTAGACACTTCATTCCACCCCCAAACATCCAATGGTTTCAAATATCAACGTCGTCATGAGGTAACCCACCCGAGGACACACTGCATTACTGCCGAGTCAATTCGGTGGTGTTCAGTTATGCCTGTTCTGATCCAACATACGCAGGGCACTACCTACTAGACCTCCTACTAACGACAATAACTGTCTAGGCGCGGAGCCGGCGTGAGTGAGCTCTCCCTCCGGAGGGCGCCACCACGTCCGTCCAGCGGCAGTCCCCGTAAACTTCTTGCAAACAAGTCTAAACCCCTTTCCCTTTTGGAAAAAAGTTGGCCCTTAAGTGCAGGGGGGGGGGGGGGGGGGGGGGGGGGGGGGGATGGATGTCATAAAATGAGACGCATTTTCACTGGTGTCTTGCTTATCTGCCATCCCGGAAGAGACGGAATATGGCTACCTTATTGGTGCGATTTAAAACGGTGCACCAAGTAAAAGTCTGTGAATCTCGGAGTCCTGGTCGAAGAACGAAGAAAGGAAGAAACTTCATCCGATCGTCACGTAATAAATACTGTATCCTGGCTATTTCTTCCCTGTACACTTAATTGATTTACAGCGTATATATTGCATCCTGACTCTCCCTTCTGTATACCACCTGATTCGTTTATATTCAGTACCTCATCCTGATCATAAAGGTCTTCTTTCAATCGAAAGGTCTTCTTTCATTCGGTTCCAGCCTTTCCGAATTTTAAAACTCGTGACAACCAACCTGTCCGTTGTTTAAGGACGACGATGATGGCGATGACGATGGTGATGATGACGATGATGATGACGGGAAGAGTTGTGCAAAGCATGAACGTCATCAGTGTGCTATCATCGTTTTCATTGTCATTTCTGGAGTCGTCGCTGACAGCTGGAATGGACGATGGCTGAGGAATGTTGGACGATGAGGCTGTGATGACAACGGGAACTGTTGTTAATTCTGGCATTGTTCGAATGCGACACAGAAACTGTTTCTCCTTCAGTATGGACAGATGTTGAGGGGCAGAGAAAGAGTGAGTGATAGAGATGGATGTTAAGAGCAAGAGGCAGACAGATAGGTAAGCGGACATATATATATATATATATATATATATATATATATATATATATATATATATATATATATATAGAGAGAGAGAGAGAGAGAGAGAGAGAGAGAGAGAGAGAGAGGAAGTTGAAGTGTGTGTGCGAGTGTGCGAGAGAGCGCGCGCGCGGGCGTGTGTGTATGTGTGTGTGTGTGTGTGTGTGTGTGTGTGTGTGTGTGTGTGTGTGTGTGTGTGTGTGTGTGTGTGTGTGTGTGTGTGCGTGTGCGTGTGTGTGTGTGTGTGTGCGCGCGCTTGCGTGTGTGTGTGTGTGTGTGTGTGTGTGTGTGTGTGTGTGTGTGTGTGTGTGTGTGTGTGATCACGTCCATGTCTGCGTGTACCGCAGTGTAAACAAAGTTAAAACAATCGGTGAAAAAATAATCCACACCCACCCTTAACAATCCCCATGCCCACTCTTCCCTTACCTCGCCACACACACACACACACACACACACACACACACACACACACACACACACCACTCCCCATCCTGCACCCCTGTGATGTGACAATTTGCCAGCCACACCATCGTCTGCAACCTACACCCTCCCCTCTTCTCCTGCTTCCCCCCCTCCCTCTTTCTCTCTGTATGTCTTACAAATGGCAATTGAGATCACAAATCTTTGTCATTTTTGAATCTCAACACCCTCCTCATCCCACCACCCCCTCTTCACTGTCTGCCGGATGTTTACTTTCAAATGCACTGACCCTGGGATCAACACACTTTTCTGACAACAATGGGACAGAGACCTTTGACCCAATTGCTGTACGAGTCAGAAACTCTCTGCTCCCTTTCCATCCATTCCTTATCTGATAGTACAGCAACTGACTGAGATGTGGAAGGAATCCGTGTACACCCTCTATCCCCTCCCCTTTCTCACATGACCTGGGAAAGACAGCAAGTATTTCACAGGTGGGGACTTTGTATCTTTGTTATTCCCATATAGGCTTAACCTGGCGCCAACACCTAAGAGAGAGTGTTCTCGAATTTTCTACACAAAACCCTCACACTGTAGGTAGTGGGGAATGATGACCCCCCCCCCCCCCCCCCCCCCCCCCCCCCCCCCCCCCCCCCCCCCCCCCCCATTACTAACACCCCTACCCCTTTTCTATAGTCATATCATTGGCTGCATGTTTCTCTGACAGCCTGTCAATCAAACAGGCATTATTAGAGACCAGATGTGTAGCTTAGCACACAAAATGGGGAAACCAAGTCTCCTCACTTCACTGCTCCACCAGAGGCTGTAAGACTGATCACCCAAGTAAAAGCATCAGTTCATCTCTCCTACTCTGAGATCCTGTGTCGGGTTTCAGTAATCAACCCAGAAGGACTGTAAGTTGAAACTATGTCTCTTAGTCTTTAGACTATGCATTGCTTGTTTGTATGCCATGCGTTTTAACAGTATAACTTATGCCAATACTTGGTGACATCTACCAAGATGATGAATCAGTAGTCTCTTGTAATTGTTAAGATGTTCAATTAATATTCTATGTTAAAAAAAAATGACTTT
The DNA here is from genome assembly GCA_016801955.1 of Conus betulinus. NCBI lineage: Eukaryota > Metazoa > Mollusca > Gastropoda > Neogastropoda > Conidae > Conus > Conus betulinus. The sequence continues at coordinate 193,816 of JADBJO010000403.1, forward strand.
TTGCCATTATTCAATACTCTCTAACAATACGACTTGTTGCCATTATTCAATATTATCTGTTAAGATGATCACTGAATGGTACCTTCTGACAGAAAAAAAAACAGCATGCTGATACTGGGGTGAAAATCTGAGTAAAGAGCTAAAGTTGATACTGAAAATTATGGCAGATACATTTATGCTAGTCCAGTCCTTTGTCAGCTGAGATCTCATTCATTAATTGAAAGCCAGAAGAAGGCAGGTGTGAGAACTTGACAAGCCAGACTCTCAACTACTTAACTACAAACCATGTTCAGTTTTATACATACATACATACATACATGCATACATGCATGCATGCATGCATACATACACACACACATGCATGCATGCATACATACATGCATACACACATGCATACATACATACATACATACATACATATTGCATACATGCATACATATACATATACAGATTCGCATTGAAAAATGAAGCACGAACATTCAACAGCTAAACGGCAAGTTTTTGTTGATGTTGCTACGACTTTCATGAATTCCTTTCTCTTGGCAACTACACAGTTCACAGATGCAGGAAATCCTAAGGAGAGGTTTCCTCTGATGGTCAGCTTCGACTTCACCTGTCCTAGTTGGCCCAACTCATAGCCATCGTGGACTGAGTAGCATTCATCCGTCGTATAGAAACAGTTACCCAAAAAGACATCACTCTTATTATCTGGAATCAAGTACCAGTCCACCGTTGCATTGGCACCAGGTACCTCGCAGGTTAAAGACAACGGGCTACCTTCTTCAATTGTGAATGTTCTGTGTTCCCAGGCAGTTGTAACCTGAAAAAAAGAGAGAGAGAGAGAGAGAGAGAGAGAGAGAGAGAGAGAGAGAGAGAGAGAGAGCATCAGTTAACCGATCAAGAAATAACTTGGTCAATCACTCAGTCCTTAAAACAATCAATCATCCAGTCAAATCCAACAGCAGTCTCTAAACAACTCTCTCTCTCTCTCTCTCTCTCTCTCTCTCTCTCTCTCTCTCTCTTTTTCATTTTTTCCCCTCGTGTTATTTGCACCAAAGAGGAGTCATCGTCAGCATGGCCTCAGAAATATGAACTCTGCATTGGCCATCTATTTTCAAGAACAGCATTTAAAACAAATGGCATGAGGCATTCTCATTATTGCAAAACACAGATGAAACACTTCCAGTGCCTCAGTTTTACAGAGTCTCAGATGTTGTTCCTGATTATGATTATTGCAAAGGCCATATCCTTCTTCATAGTTTTGAAACATTTACTGTAAATATCACTTCGAAGATTTTCAAGTTGAAGAAAAAGTGAAATAAGGTTAATTCACTCAAATGAGATGCACAAAAGAAATACTGCCAGGATCTTGTCTCTTTCAAACAAAACGTAAAGGCAATATGGAAAGCTATGAATAAACTTATGTATAAGACATTCCCAATTAAGACATTATATAAACAACATCACGCAAAAAATGAACTCAATAAACATTTCACAAGTGCAGCAAAACGCACCATATACTTAAAATCATACTCAACTAGATAACGTTGAAAAACTGATGATATTTGAAATTGCAAAAATGTTCATTCTCAACTGTTTGTATCTGTGTCTGTACTGTCTGTAACTGATCTTTGTTATTCCTTATGCCACCCAAAGGAGACTGGAAGTCGTGGATTTAATGGAATTGGTGGTAAAATTCTAAAACCTTTAGCTCCACTCATTTCCAGTTACATATATTTACAACATCTACAGTTAAATATGTCATTTTCCAGCCCAGTTCAAAGTTGCAAAAGTCATTCTCAACTACAAAATTTGAGACAATCCAAGCAGTTACGGATCAATTTTGCTTGAATTATCCAAACCCCTAGATAAGAAAATCGATCTACTAAGTGATGTCAGTCTGGTTTCAGGAAAGACAGAGACTGACCTTCAATATGCATGAATGTTTTCTTTAACGCTGATACGAATCTCCAATGTTCTTGATATGATCGGATCTGTATTTTGTAATTGTGTTCTCTGTGAGTATCCTTAGTCCTCGAAGGGACAAGGGCCAGACGGATACAAAAGATCTTGGTTGTCTGTTACCCTTGGGAATAAAGATCGTCTATTAATTAATCAATCAATTAATCAAACAATCAATCAATCGGTCAAACCATCTGTCTTCCCCTGCCATGTGTGTGCTCTCTCTCTCTCTCTCTCTCTCTCTCTCTCTCTCTCTCTCTCTCTCTCTCTCTCTCTCTCTTTCTTTTTTTTTACCGCCACTCACTTGTCTTCCTTGTCTGTCTTTCTGCCTGTCTGTGCGCTCCTCTGCCTCCCTCTCCTCTCTCTTTTACGCTCCCTCCGTCCCCCCGACTCCCTTGCCTTTCCATCCTCCCCCTCTTTTATTGTCTCTTTCTTCATTTACATATCTCTATCTCATTCTCTCCTGCCCTCCTCTCTCTCTGTGTCTCTGTCTCTCTCTCTGTCTCTCTGTTACTGTCTGTCTGTCTCTCTCTCTCCTGTTTTTTTTTAATGTCTCTATCTCATTCTCTCCTGTCCCCCACCTCTCTCTCTCTCTCTCTTTTCTTTACATGTCTATGTCATTCTCTCCTGTCCTCTCTCTCTCTCTCTCTCTCTCTCTCTCTCTCTCTCTCTCTCTCTCTCTCTCTCTCTCTCTCTCTCTCTCTCTCTCTCTCAGCATGCCTCCTCTGCCCCTACAGACAAATCCAGTCAACCACTGCTCCTGCCGCAGAAGGACCCAGATAGCCACTGATTCCCCTCACACCGAGCTCCCCACTCGTCCTTTAGGCTGACACCAACTCACGTCCACAGTCCCACAGTGTCACCGAGCTCCCCACTCGTCCTTCAGGCTGACACACCCACTCATGTCCACAGTCCCACAGTGTCACCGAGCTCCTCACTCGTCCTTCAGGCTGACACACCCACTCATGTCCACAGTCCCAGTGTCACCGAGCTCCCCACTCGTCCTTCAGGCTGACACAGCCACTCACGTCCACAGTGTCACCGAGCTCCCCACTCGTCCTTCAGGCTGACACAGCCACTCATGTCCACAGTTCCACAATGTCACCGAGCTCCCCACTCGTCCTTCAGGCTGACACACCCACTCATGTCCACAGTCCCACAGTGTCACCGAGCTCCTCACTCGTCCTTCAGGCTGACACAGCCACTCACGTCCACAGTGTCACCGAACTCCCCACTCGTCCTTCAGGCTGACACACACCCACTCATGTCCACAGTCCCACAGTGTCACCGAGCTCCCCACTCGTCCTTCAGGCTGACACATCCACTCATGTCCACTGTCCCACAGTGTCACCGAGCTCCCCACTCGTCCTTCAGGCTGACACACCCACTCATGTCCACAGTCCCACAGTGTCACCGAGCTCCCCACTCGTCCTTCAGGCTGACACAGCCACTCACGTCCACAGTGTCACCGAGCTCCCCACTCGTCCTTCAGGCTGAGACAGCCACTCATGCCCACAGTCCCACAGTGTCACCGAGCTCCCCACTCGTCCTTCAGGCTGACACAGCCACTCACGTCCAGTCCCACAGTGTCACCGAGCTCCAGACTCTTCCTTCAGGCTGACACAGCCACTCACGTCCACAGTCCCACAGTGTCACCGAGCTCCCCACTCGTCCTTCAGGCTGACACAGCCACTCACGTCCACAGTCCCACAGTGTCACCGAGCTCCCCACTCGTCCAGGCTGACACACCCACTCACGTCCAGTCCCACAGTGTCACCGAGCTCCTCACTCGTCCTTCAGGCTGACACACCCACTCATGTCCACAGTCCCACAGTGTCAACAGGCGCAGCAGTTAGGGAAGCACATCAAAGGGCACTTGACTCGACGCCTTGAAGTGAGTTTTGTTAACTGAGAGTCAGTTCTTTCTTTATGGGGAGAGAGAGAGAGAGAGAGAGAGAGAGAGAGAATCACACAGGCGACGGAAAGAGACCCAGAAAAGAGCTAAAATAGAAAGAAGGAAAGCAGAACAACGAATAGAAAAGAATTTTTTTTTAATGACATAGAAACAAAGAAAGACAGGCAATGTTCAGACTAACCTGAACACACATGCAGCAGGACCAACAACACCACTGTTCTCTTCAGTGCCGTAACAAGCACAGAAAAAAACAATCAGCCGATAAGATGGTTCAAACATGCTGCTGCTGTAGATGAGGTGGTGTGACCAGCGATGAGATTTTGACTTCTCACTTCAATTCAGTAGCGTCACAATAAGTGTCGTAACGAGAGCGCTTCTCAACACAAACGCTCAAACAATTGTGTCATTCTTCACCAGTGGACTGTTCGAGACCTTTGTTTAGATGGCTTCCGATGTCTGAGGACAAACATGAGAAAATGCTGATGAAACAGGGAAATAATTGTGTGAGAAAAGCAGCGGGGGAAAAAAAAAAGCCTTGCTGACGTAAATGTAGCAGGACACTTGGTTGACCCCCCTTCCCCCCCCACCCTCTTCCCTTCTCGCCTGAATTAGCCCCCCCCCCCCCCCCCCGGCCCAATTAAGGGCATGAATTAGTTCCCCGAGGCACTGACTCGGGGATGTGTGTGTGTGTGTGTGTGTGTGTGTGTGTGTGAGAGAGAGAGAGAGAGAGAGAGAGAGAGAGAGAGAGAGAGAGAGAGAGAGAGAGAGTGTATGTGTGTGTGTGTAAATTCGTCAAACAAGAATAGTTTGGGGGCCTGCCTCGCCTCCCTCTCGCCTCTCCGAGCCCCTTTCTGCTTCGATCTCAGCCACAATTTGTTAGTTTTCCAGACACACTGAATAATTTCCCTCTCCTCACTAGGGAATACCCCCACCCCCTCCTCCAAGAATGTATTAATAATCAGACACTCTGTGTGTGTGTGTGTGTGTGTGTGTGTGTTGAATGACGATGAGTAGACAGGAGGAGGAATGAGCGTTTAACTTTATTGGCACTGCTGTTTAGTTGTATAACTTTGATGTCATCGATAACGATGAAGAAGACAGAAGGTAGTGTTTGCCTTTACGAGTCTTTGCTTGTTCTGTGAGCAAGACTTCGACGATGCCGCCATTAACAGCAATTTAAGAAGATAGGAGTATGGACTGACTGTTTAACATCACTGTTTTGTGAGAAGGTCCTTGATGACGTCATCGATGACCGTGAAGTGAGAAAAAAAATGAAGAGGGAGAGTTCGTCTTTATTGGGCATTACCATAATTCATGCTTGTGGTATGACCGTTTTGCGGGGGGTCTTTGACGTCACAGATGGCGATGAGGAAGACATAAAGGTGGAAGGGTTCATCCTTTGGGGCATTACTGTTTGTGATCAGATCCTTATAACGTCATCGATTCCAATGAAGAAGATTGGCAGTGAAGTGCTCAACTTTGTCGGCGGTCCCGTTTTGCGGTGACGATGAAAACGACAGAAGTAGTGTCTGCTTCTTGGAGTGACTGCGGTTCTGTAGGCGGACAGGAATACTAAATTCTCACCTTTGGATCTGAGCAAGTCTTTGATGACGTCATCGATGACGAAGATTGAAGAAGTCAGTTGACGTCTTTGTGGGACTGTACCGTTTTGGGGAGCAGGTGTTTGATAATACGAGTGATGACGGTGAGAAGATCGGAGTAAGATTCAGCTTAGTGGATCATTGCTGTTTGTAGGTCTATTTGTGCGTATTTCTTTTTGTGTGCGCACGTGCATACGCGCGAACGAATAGGTGTTCGCGCGCGCGCGCGCGCGCGTGTGTGTGTGTGTGTATGTGTGTGTTTATATGGGTGTGTGTGTGTGTGTGCGTGCACTGTGTGCATTCATGTATGCGTGCGTGCATGTGTGTGTGTGTGTGTGTGTGTGTGTGTGAGAGAGAGAGAGAGAGAGAGAGAGAGAGAGAGAGAGAGAGAGAGAGAGAGAGAGAGAGAGAGAGAGAGAAGTGTGCCATTGTGCTCAAGCACGTAAATCTATGTACGTGTGTCTACATGGTCACCGTAATAAGCATCAAGTCCAACTGGATCACTGGCTGGTGAACTGTGAAGCAAATACAAAATTGACAAATGTTTTAAAAGTGAAAGACTCCTAGAAGAAACAACTGAGCAATGTCCATGAAATCTAGAACACATGTGCACCTGCTTTCTGCAATGTAACTTACAACAAGAATGGAATGCATTATTCACTTTCCACACACACACACACACACACACACACACACACAAAACACACACAAAAGGCTCATCACTTTCACAAACAGCATATACTTAACACTTCTTTTTTTTTTTTTTATTTATTTGCTCTGCATTTTATTGGCACATTTGCACACTTACCACTAGTAATTAAGACAAAGCAAATAAATAAAGTGGCTCTTGCCTCAGTTCTTTAGATAAGATAAAAAAAAAATAGTAGTTTAGCAAATCCTTCACTTCTAGAAAAATATTCAGGTGTCTTCAAGGCTCACAAGCTCATCTTTGAGTCAAATGATATGGTTATAATAAAGGCTTGGATCTTGCATCATACACTAGTTACAAAGGCTCGGGGCCTGTATTACATGATGTAGCAATAACCAATCAAAAGTTTGAACTCTGTGTTGTGTGACAGAGGCACTGACAAGGGCTTGCTTCCAGTGTCAAATGGTACAAAACAAACTTTAGTCCAATACATTGTGACTAAAATTCAATGAGTACCATGTCAAAATGGTACACTGGACAAAAGTCTAGTATTGTCAGAAATGGCGGAATGACAAGGTCTGAAGCCTGATCTTACCTGGCAATGGGCTTATCTTGTGTGGCTGAAAAATTACTCACTTAACTATATAATCAACCACCTATAAATCAGCTACTGTCTCATAAAAGTAAACCAAGCAAAAGCAGAGTTGATATCTGCCATACATGAACAGTCAACATGCAAGATATACCATGGTTCTGCAACAAAGACCGAAACTCTTGTCGAACTTCAAACAAGCAAATCTGAATACAACACGATGGTCATGAGTTCAAACTGTATAACTGATAAACGACACTAATCACTGATGTATAAAACTTTAAAAGTGAGCAATAACTTTCATAATGGAATATAAAAATACCAAGCTCCTTTTTTTTGTGTATATGAATTCTTGAGTAATGTTGTTCTGTTCAAATGTACAACTCTGGAGTGAAGACATGAAAAGGAATTAACTCCCTTGAGCCAGCAACACTTGAAGGCAGCGGGAAACGAGGATGACCAATCCAGTGTCACTCAGTAATCTCCCCCCTCCACCCACCCACCGACATAATTCAAGATGAATCAAACCAGTACTATGAACTGACGATCATTACATGCATGAAAAAATGATTGACATGGTTACCACTCGCACAGACAGCATTCGTGCCTCTGAACACTTTTGCACCGCTACTCATGTCAATGTCGGTGAACCATAAAAAGACTGGACGTTTAGAAAATGTAGCTCTCTTCACAATTACAGAAATGATTCTTTATGAAAGTCAAAGCTGTTGCATAGTATAAATACAAATAACAGCAGTAAGAACACAATTATCCGGTACTCCATGCGAGTTCAGCATTTAGTAGTTGGTAGCCACATTCAATAACAAGCATATGATTAAACAGGCATGTAAAGGGCAACTTAATCTCAGTTGCCTTGTCGTCTGTAAAAAAAATCCCCACAGGTGAAGCAATCTTAGTCTTTCCCATAAATAGTAATTTAGAAAAGAAACAGAAGCTGCATAATTGGTCTGAAACTGTATATATACAAATATAGTACATAACTTTAATTATGCTGCTGAAGGAAAAATAGAGTCAATTAGACCCGTCACAGGAATTATGAAAAACAAATTATGAATGGGCAAAATGTCAGTAGGTCAAATGTACAGAAGATGGGCGGGGGGGCCATATTGAGCTCATTTGTATGACAAAAATTGGATGTATTCATACTGCCAGAGATGGGACATTATTCACGTAAAGGGACAAAATTCTGCCATCTGAATCAGAACTGCTAATGAATATATACAGCAACATGTTTCTGATCATATACCCACCTCTGTCACAAACTGACAGATGTTGTGTGTGTGTGTGTGTATACAAGTTTGTGTACATGTGTGAATATATATGCTCTGCTTAAAGGAAGGCACAAGTCAATTTCACACAAAAAATAGCGGCTTGTTAGAAAAAAATTGAATACAGAATAAGATGAAAATGCCCTTAAAATATGTACACTGCTTCATTTCTTCCTGGATTTCACAACTGTGGTAGAACCATTTCATACAGCTAGAGTAATCAGAAAAACATTTGGTGATTATCTGCAACAATTGTACGATCAGAAATATCAATCAATACGCTATCACAGTATTGTAGCGGTTGTTCCTGTGAACAAATCACCGAAACGTCTTTGAGAACACTGAACAACTTTGTTTAACAGGCAGCATGACTGACTGAAGTCATTTTACTTGTTTCCCTTCACTTTTTTAGCCTTATGTATTTCGCCTAAAGCGTTTTAGCAATGAACGGAATGCGGTTCGAAGTGTTGATCATTTACAGGAAAATTGTTTGGTTTTAAGGAATAAAGATTTCAACTGCTTTGCAGTACCAAAGGCAATACTAACAGCAGTCTTCTGGAATGTGTAAATCATGGTATAAGTGAGCTGACAACAGTTAAGATGAAAACAAACAAACAAAACCAGGGAAACTATATTACAATTTCTTACACTTTGAAAAGAGACTTCAGAGGAAAAAATTAACAAAAGATCTTCTTATGAAATCCTAAAAGGGGACAAAACCGGACTCAAAATATGTCACTAAAAATGTCAAAATCACAATTGAATATAATCTGAAATGTGCACATTTTCCTACTAGAGTTGATTCCTAGAGTTAGCCAACACATTTCATAAACTGACAACAAGTATTATTACCGCTGCACTGGTCAAAAACAAAAGAAAAAAAGAGCGAGTTAGTTTCTGGTAGTATCACAGCTCAACCACACTGCTGAGTCGTAATATTTTTCACAGTAGGAAGTAAACGTAGCGCAGGCGCTCAGCTTTTCTCCTGCCTCGCCTGAGCACTGGAACTGCAGACCTCCCATGGGGTAATAGTACTGGTTCGTCGCCCTCCAAGATCAACTGTCCCTCTCCTGAGAATCCAAGCTCACGACAAGCTGCATCAGCCTCTGTATCAGTGAAGTTTTTCCAGCACACCATCTCCCACTGCTCCTTCATGCTGTTCCAGCTCACCAGCATTCCCTGGTCCTTGCTGCCTGAAGCGGAGACCAGGCGATCTGCAAGAAGTTCATAGTTGGTGTCAGAATTATTACATTCTCTTGAGTGATGGGCTTTATGGATACTAGTTATACCTGCTTTTCTGATCTTAGGCCGTTTTTTTTTTTTTTTTTTCAATCAAATATAGGAAGACTCGTCAACGTCAAAATCTGATTAAAATGGAGCACTTACTGACCACATTTTAAAATCCACCTGTCATTTGTTCTTGGAGCTTCCTCCCTCTTACTGCCCTTGGCTGGCAAATCCAAATCCACCTTCTGATCCAAGTATGGTTAGGAACGGGGCATCTTTTCTCACTCCCTCCTGTACAACCTTGCAAAAGATAAAATGAAAATAGAATGAAAGATGGATGGAAAGCTATGCTTTACTTCTCTCTATTTTTTTATTTTTTCATTATGTTTGCCTTTTCTTCCACATTCTGAAATATTACCCGAACCACTGGGATCATCAAAGAAAAGTGAAGAAGAACCAATGACACTCGTGGAGTTTTAATCGCATTTTCCAGGAGAATCATTAGAAATGGAGAATTAAGAGGCAAGATCAGCCAAAGATGTTGAAGGGATGGGCTGTCAATGTCACCACAGCGAGGAATCCACTGGTTCTGTTTTCATCCTCCTAAACTCAGAAGACTTAGGATACTGGTCTCAAGATTGATCATTCATTATCATGATGTTAACCATGAATAACATGTAAAACAGTCGTATTAAAGCATTAGAAGCTCAGGGCAAAAGTCATGTGCCTTCATTTAATATTAAAATTGATGATCACTATCCATCTATCTGACTGAAATTTTTGGACTAAAAAATGATATAGACGCTTTATACAGTGACTCACCTATTATACAGCAAAATAACTTTTGGCTAACAACCATGAAGGCCAATTCTTAGTACCATTTTAGCCTAGCTGACCCTGGAAGCCACACTAAGGCTGAAGCCAACTGTTCCATGATTTTCAGCGCCTACATCAATGCACCTCTGAACACCCAGTGTCAAACTGAGCATGATGCACATAAATCCAGGCATTAGCAAATATGCATACAATATATGCAGTTTCGAATTTCAACTGACATCAAATATTCACTTCATATAAGCTGCTGCACTTAAATGTTGAATTTAAGTCAGGGAAAAAGAATTCGGAGATTGGAAAATCAGATTTGGAAACAATGAAAAGAAAATTGGAAATATAGAAATACAGAGATCAACTGTGACCTGACCCCAAAAAGAAACGACAAAAATGGCCATTCTGGGAGGATTAAAACAGAAATGGCTATTTGCAAAAATTTCTGTCCGTCCACTTGAGCCCGGCCTGAAACTAATACCAGACAACAGAAATGGATATTCGCCCAAATTCGTGGCAGTCACCTTGAATCAAGTCTAGGTGCACGATTTCATCATCATGACACTTTTTTCATCTTGTTTTACAATATTGTTAGAGCATTATGGACGTAGTTTGGTTTTATGGTATTGTTTACAGCATTATGGATGTAATTCATAGTTTTATGGCACCGTTTAGACTATAATGGACATAATTTATAGTTTGACAGTATTGTTTACACTATTATGGACCTAATTCATAATTCATTTTGGCAGTATCAGTGTATGTCTGACAACCGATATCGCACAAAATTGCAGTGAGCGACTTTCTATGGAGGAAATGTCATAGCTCCTGCATTTGAAAGCATCTTACTACACAAGAACCAGGCTTTTATACTCTACCCACATCCTGCTGAAAAAAAAAAAGGTCAAAGGAAGCACCAGAACACCCTAGACTGAAAACGACAGTATTACACACAGAGATATAACTGTTTTCATCTGGAACTTACATTCTTCCGACTCATAGCAAGACAGGGCTGGAATATGCTCGAAACACACACGACAATGCCCCACTGTACATGTCATACACGTTTTCTAGCTCCCACTCTGTGAAACAGAACATGGAATGCGCGGGGCGGTCCCACTGGCCGCACGTCAGATGTCCTCTCCAGCTCTGCAGGTATGTGTCAGGATGGCCCAGGGAGCTGCGATCCAGTTCCTCTCCACCCCGTGGGAAGCCCATGATGCGGCAGAGGGTGCTGTAGGACTCTAGTCTGTACTTTGAAGAGCTGCAGTAGTAGCCCGTGGAATTGAGGTAAGTTACCGCTACTCTGCCTTGGCGGGTAGTACTGTTGTCCACAAAGAAGAAATGTGGTTCTGAAAGGACCACACACACACACACACACACACACACACACACACACATATGCACACAGAAACACACAAGAGTGTGCGTATGCGTGCACACGTACCACACACACACATGCATACACACACACGCAAATACACATATATGGTTATACATACACTCACTTGATTGCTAGCACAGATTGAAAACCTTCCTTAAAGCACAGCCACTAAGCATTTTGCTACTTACATACTAAGATGTTGTCAAAAACAAATGAAGGGGAGCATCTGATCATTTCAAACAAGAGCTATTTATTTCCACCATTCTTTCTCTGTCCCCTCTCCCAATATTCTCTCTCTCTCTCCTCTCTGCCATACACACACACACACACACAGAGTCTTATTCACCCTCTTCCTCACCTCTGTTTTAAATACCACTATTTGGGTTCATTTACGCTGAAAATGAGTAGCCCCATTCTGCAGCAGACAGGTAGGACTCCTCACACATGCGAGTTAGTTCAGCTCAAACTGGCTCAGTTTGAACAACACACGTTCTCTCTCACTCTGTATTTTCTCCTATGTCACAGAAGACACTGTGGACTGTATCCACATATATATCCCCTGAGACACAGGGTAATATATCAATGGAAAGAAGCGAAAAAAATAATTCAGAGTGGTATTCTTTTATCAAAAGATTATACATTCTGTTACAAGAGGTGAACGGCTGGGTAAAGGTGGATACAGCCACAATGTAAATCAAAATCAGAGATAAATTTCCTATCTCTTGCATTGCATAATTTCATACCATCGATGTAACGATCGTAAAAATCTATAGAAACGAAGATAACATTATGGTTGTCTCACCTTCCCATTCCTCAAAGCATTTGGCTCGCCGCGCATGGCATGATGTGTAGTCTGGTTGTTCTGAAATGGTGTAGTCTCTCTCTGCGATGGAGCACTCTGACACATGACTGGCATCAGCAGGACAGCTCATGTCGTCGACCCACTGTGCCAGGTTTGTGCCCCAGGCCTCACTGGGTATGGCCATCCCGGAGTAGTGGCCTAGCATCCGGCACACAGCAGCAGCTTCGTTGTCCGTCCAGTTCAAGGCGCACACGTGACCCCACAGACCAAACCTCTTCACCAGAACACTGTCCTGGACCCCAATCTTCCACTCTGTTATATTGTCTGGAGAAAACAAAAATGGACAAAAATAACTTATTGTCAATGTCAGTCAAACAAACATGCATACATCATTCCACACATTAAACTTGACTTGCCACTTATGTCACAAACAAATGCTGTATGTCAGCTGTAAAACTGTTGCTGAAACACCCTAAAGTTGTTTGTTGCAACCATACTTGTTACAGAATCTGCTCAACTTACCAGCTGCCATGGCAAAGTGGTTAGCGTCATGGATTCACAAGTAGGAGGTCATGGGTTTGATTCCCACGAGAGTCATATAGGGTTTTCCTGCCCCGACCAGCTCCTACCCAGAGTTGAGTTTGCTACGGGCTCAATTCGGAAGACTGGGACCACACAACCAAGTTTCATCCACTTAATGGACACGTCTTTGACAGTGTTGCTCAAATTTCCTGACCAACATTGCAAAGCTGGACATGTTCCCATATTTAGAAGACAATGAAAGTATGATAATCGACAAAACACTCTACCTAAAGTTATCTGTCGGATTTAAATCATTATCTATCAAATTACTAATCCATACATACATTCTGCAGGCATGTAGGGTGGTTAGCAATCCAACAAATGCTTCGATCTTTGTAACTGGTTGAAATCAACGTCAAACTCAATAAAGAAATTAATCATACATTTCTTTTCTGCTTGAATTTCTAAATTTCTGACTTTAGGTATGTTGAACCTGAAGTTAGCTTCACATATTTCAGAGGGCATTTACCTGCTGGCTGCTCTCCTTTATAGCACACCACAGCCACCAACTCTTCATCATAGTTGCAATCACTGTTGTAATTGTCTGTGCTGTTGACGGTCATACATTGGTCCACATCCTTCTCAGTTCCATCACAAGAGAAGCTGACGTGCATCTTGGTTTCTGAAGTGAACATGAACACGTTCTTTCTCACCATGATGGCAGATGAGTTGGTGGAGTTGGTCAGGCTGTGACAGACCACATCTGCAGCTTCCTGGGTGTAGGAGCTGCTCTGAGCACAGACTGGCGAAAGATCCCGGAGTCTGCCACTTCCAGTATGCCACTGGTGTTGAAATGGCCAGAGTGGACCCGCACTTTTGGGGAACAGAGGAGAGGAACCAATGTCACCGTCACTTCATTATTAAACAAACTGAAGAGCAATGGACTTTGGAGGTAACATGAAAATTCACTGACATAAAAGCAAACTCACCAACAACACAGATTCTCCCCCACCCCCATCCCACTTCCAAAAAAACACACATGTATGCAGACACACAAACACAATCAAAAAACATCATCATACACAAACAGAAGTATTGAAGAGAGTAAACAGGAAAAAATTTGAGAAAGAGCTTGACAGCAGAAGGACTTCATAGAAGACCCTCCTTTGACCTCCTTTCATTCTAAGGAAGCCAGGCTGTACGTAACATCATTCCTAGATCTTTGTACTTTCAAAAATATTTTTCGTGCTGGAAGGATTCAAACATGCACCTCCTGGATCATCAGGTGTGCGCCTCTTTTGACAGACTCTTAACACATAACTCTTTTGTTCTAAGTTGGGAAATCTAAATATAACGAAGTCCATTTTTTGTTCTTCCTCAACTAAATGAAGCTGGAACACTTTTCTGCTATCTCTGCTGTTGCCTTCAGAATTCTGGTCCTCTTCTCCCAGGAAATCAAGGTCTGTTTCAGGAGATCACAGGCCAATGAGTCACACACCCCCCCCCCCCCCCCCCTCCTCTGTGGTGAGAACTTTCGCTTGGAAGCCAGATTCCCTCTAGCTGCTGGCTAGACTGGCATACTTCTCAGTCTTGTAGATGTGAACTTGCTCCATTCTGCATTTATATGGCACTAGGAACTCAATCAGAATCATTTTTATTTCAGTGAGTGGAGTACCATACCTGTCCTGTACCACTTCTCCTGATGATCTCCAGATGATCAATGTGGAAGACCTGCGGTGACCTCATGGTCATCCACTCCATCTGGTAAACCTTGCTTGCATGGTCTTGATGTCACATCTGTTTCAGACCATGATTTGTGCTCTACTGCCATGTAGAACAGAGCTCATGGAGGCTCTGGTGGTGGTGTGTGTCCTTAGGCAACGCTAGCCACATGTACAACCACTTTAAGCACCAAGTTGTGGCTCCTTCAAGGCGCTGTGGTGAAGTGGCTAGCATCACAGACTCCCAGCTGGGAGGTCGTGGGTTTGATTCCCATCTGAGTCATGTGGGATTTTTTTCTGCCCTGATCGGCTCCTACCCATAGCTGGGTTTCCTGCGGGCTCAATTGGGAAGACTGGGACCACACAGTTGAGTTTCATCCACTTAACGGATGCGTCTCTGACAGTGCTGCTCAAATTTCCAGTTGATGCCAGGATATATTGTGGAAGGAAGCATAGAGTACAGCCCTGTCATATAGTTTATGACCAGGATGGATATCCGTAGCATCATCTTCATCATCCTCATTCTGATCGATCAAAATTAAAATGTCTGTGGCTTTGGTTTGGATCTGTCGGAGTCACCGGTATTGGCGAGTCCATGGGGGCGGTCACTGGAAGGATGTGGTGGTGCGGGCCCTCCGGAGGGAGAGCTCACTCACACCAGCTCAGCGACTAAGCAATATTGTCGTCAGTAGGGGGATTAGTAAGTGGTGTCCTGTGTAAGCTGGATCAGAACAGGCACCACTGAAACACCACCAAAGTGACTCGGCAGCAGTGCAGTGGTTCCTCTGGTGGGTAGCCTCTTGACAACTTGACATTGACTGCTCCCTGTGGATTGCCTGTGCCAGGGCTGCGGTGGGACTGACCTGGCTGTGGCTGTGGATGGGGATGGGATAAGCAGTATGGGTGCAATGCCACTGAAGTGGCACAGAAGAAGGGATGGTAAAAAAAAAAAAAAAAAAAGAAAAAGAAAAAGTTGTGGCTCCAGGTTAACGCTACTTCGCCAGAACTCAGGACGTGTTCCACTGTTTGTTTGCCATGACGCAGCAGGAACGTACAGTCATCTGATTTCCCCTGGGCTGAATTCGAGGGCAGAAATTTTAAACAGATCTGATGATGAAGCTGATCGTGAGAGGTGCCATGTATCTTATTTCCCTCTCGCTGAGACTTTTCGGAATGCGTTTTCCTCTGGCAGTCTTTTGCCCATGTGGGCTACTGCACTGCCTTGTGGATTCTCTTGGCATTCTCTTCTTTCTTCAACTCCTGTATTATCATGTCTCTTTATGCTTTTTCTTTTGCCTTTGACCACCATGTCATATCTGCTAATCACAGTGCCTGTTTGTAGAGGTGTATGTGTGTGTGTGTGTGTGTGTGTGTGTGTGTGTGTGTGTGTGTGTGTGTGTGTGTGTGTGCGCGCTCGCACGCATGCGTGTGCGAGTGCGTGTGTGTGCGAGTGCACGTGTACATGAGTCATGTGTGTGTGTCCTGTTATTTCTCTGATCTTGATGCTTTCCTTTGCCACATGCACTGAATCCTGAACTTTCCATTTTCATTTTGTCATTAGCTTGGGCTGAGTTGATCTCACGTGTCTCTCGAATGCCTTTCCCACTGTGTACTCCCTCAAAAATGGACCTGAGGGGTAGTTTCAGTTTCGCATGGTGATAGCAGAGTGCAACATCAGTGACACGAATCAATTTCCTTGTTTACTTAACGATTTTGTTTTCCACTTATTCAACTGTCTAATGCTGATGTCATACATCAAAAGAGTCCAGAAGAGCTTCAATATCGTCATATCAGCTTGAACTGCAGATATCAAACCTAGCATTTGCCACGAAGGCCACATCAGTCGATTATCTGCAGGTTTTTTCTGCCAGTTGCTTGGTTTTCTTTCCCCTGTCTTTCAAGCAGTCATCACATCGTCAGCATGGTCCATGACTGGTTCTGCTGTGACTGTTGGAACAGCTTGGTTAGCTACAGCGCAAGTGACTGTTACGACTACTTTTCCTTTCTACAGGGAGAGGCTTCACGATTTCTTTGGCTGGGGATACTATATTCGTCCAACTGCTTCAATCTTTTTTTGAGCTTCATCTTACACGGTGGAAAGAACCGTTGTGTCATCCATGAAGGCTTTCAGAGGAGACCTTTGATATCCATTCTCGTGATCTGCTGAAGCTGTACTGCTTGCTCAGGGCTGCAATCAAGATGACTTCTATTGTGAACACAAACAACAATGGAGATATTGCACAGTGCACCGCTATGCCAGCTTCCAAAGTAATCCAGTCTGTTGTGCAATACATGTTCATTTGAAATGGCTACATCAGTTCTCCTGATATGTCTCTGGTAAAGATCATGTTTACACTGGTTCACTTGTTTAAAAACAATGGAATGTCTTTTCTCCAATACTGACTAACTTTAATTCACTCCTACCTGTGTTAAAACTCGCTGAGATATGTCAACCACTTTACAGAACTTGCTGAGTTATGTCAACCACTTTACAGAACTCGCTGAGATATGTCAACCACTTTACAGTCAAACGTTTGGAGCTCATGATCTATGGCAGCATGGTCCGGCTTGAGGGGAGACAACCCCAGCTCTTGTCAAGAAACTGAGGTGTGCTCTCAGAAAAGCACCTGTTACAAGGATGAAACTTAACTATGTTTGCCATTTAATCCATAGCACATTCAGCTACTCCACACAGGCACTGACAGGGCCCAAAACTGCACAGCAGTTTTCATGGTTGTGATGGAGCTCAAGCCCGTGGCCTCCTAACTCGTGGTGGTAACCACTGTGTCTGAGGCTTTCTGAGCTAGTTTGAAGACACATGGATGGTCCTCTACTTGTGGATTATCCAAACTTGACTTGTGGCTGTTTTACAAGGGAGAAATGTAAAATAAGCGCTTTCATACACTTTCACACCCAGATGGAAACCCATGAGACCACTGCCCTCATGCTCATTATTATCATGAACTTGAGGAAAATGTTTTGAAATCCTCTGGCGCTTCATGTTCTGCTACAGGACGGGGTCTGTAGATGGTGTCCTGAAACTGCGACCACCCACAAACCACAGTGACTCGGCAGCAGAGTAGTATCTCCTTGGGTGAGTGCCCTCAGCATGATCTGGCAATCAAGGGAGAATATGAACTACTGGGACTGTGATAGAACGACCCGTGTATGGCGTTCCTGTACATTGGGAGCATGACTGGATGGTACAATATCGCTGACAGGATGCAGAAGAGAGATGGCAACAGCAAAACGCATGAACAGAAAGCAAGAAAACAACACCTACACAAACAGAACACCACCATCACCATCACCAAACCCCTACAATCAAAAGCTTTGATAGAATGACAGTACTAAGTTCATGTTCATGTACTGTCAAAACACATTTTTTAATGGCTTCGTATTATCATAATTCATGAACAAAAATGAATTTATGTCTATATGTGACCAATACTAGTCATCATTTGATACTAACAACCCGCTACAGATCTACCATTCTTATACCTGGTAGTACTGTGATCCATCATATTACAGAGATGAATGCACGCAGCATTTATGTGAAGCTAAGTCGCGGAGTATTGGACATTTTTGTCTAGATCATCTACCACCTGACAAAAATTAGCTTCACAGCATATTTTCTTAAAGTGTTTTACTCATTTACTAGCTCTTTGCATTCCCTCCAGTCTCTACAACTTGCAGCTTTTTACAACTGAAGTTAAATTGAAGTTATTTAAGAAAAAGGGAGCGAGACAGAGAGAAAGCAACAAAGAACGCACCAACACACAACCACACAGGCAGTAAATAAATAAACCAAAGAACATGATCAGATGAATGTGAAGATGCACATGCACCCAATTACACATGCATGTGTTCATGTAAATTCCCGTAGGTCTATATACTGGCAACAACATATCTGCATAAAAATTCTGTCTCTTAAAATCTGTCGCCAGACAAAACTCAAAAGAAAAGAGAGTAAGAGAGAGTGAGAGAGAGAAAGATAGACAGACAGAGAGAGAGAGGGAGAGACAGAGACAGAGAGTGACTTCAGCGTTGAATAGAACTGCTCCTTTTTTATTTCCAGTAGACATGTTCCAGGTTCTATAATGACAGACAAAAAAAACCACAGCACTGCATTATTGGTATAACTAGGCATCAACACTTACACACCCACCTTTTTTATCATAGCAAAATGCTTTGACGCTATCGTACTTGCAGAAATATTCCACTTGACTGCCATTAGCAGAAGTCCAATGCATATCATGTGTTGTACCCTCCCAGTTCGAGCTGCACATCGCCAGAAGTGGGGTGTCGATCTCCTCACAGTCGTGAAGGTCCGTGGCCCAGTACAGTAAGTCTGTTCGCTGTGGCAGGTCGCCCCAGTACACCTCACCGTCAAAGAAGCCCAGCTCACGGCACAGGATCCGGTAGTGCATCTTTGAGTAGAAATTGGCGCACAGTCGTCGTTCGCTTCCCTCCCTCGTCACATGCACCCATCCATAGTTTCGGCTTCCATCTTTTCCATTGTACAAAGAAAAGATTGGCACTGGAATGCACATGAAGCAAAGTTTTAGTGTCATGCACCCTCCGAAGGAAGAGCTCACTCACGCCGGCTCCACAGCTAAGTAATTATTGTTGTCAGTAAGGGGCTTAGTTGATCGTGTCCTGCGTACGTTGGATCAGAACAGGTGCCACCAAACACCACTGAAGTGACGCAGCAGAACAGGCATGGTACTGAAGTAAAATCAATTTTCCCTGAAACTTTTGGGGGGTCCAGGGGGATGAAGCTGAAGGTTTTCCAGTAATTCTAGCCTGTAAAAATGCCTCTCCTTGAACTAATTTCAGTTCTTCATATTAAGCAATTTCTGCCATAAAATAAGCTCTCCTAGATTCACTTTATCAGTCATTCCTTCAACCCAAAGGAGGCTTTAAACCCAAGTAATAACACAGCAAAAATGAGAACATATCTGCATTGCTTTAAGTGGCACACATTAACTCAGCTTTTCCAAGTAAGACGAAAACATTTCATTTCCCGTGGCTCCTGTTCAGCCAATCCCATCGCCATTTGTTTGCCACACTAGCATCAATATCTTCTGTCGGAGAATTTAGTGATACTATGTCTGTTCGCTTTGGCATTGTTATATTTTCCTTCTTCTTCTTTGCTCTTGTTCAAATCTGATCACGTCGACCCAGAGTGGAAAGCATTGGTGAATGTCTCGAAAGCGAATGCGCGGAAGTAGTCCTACTCAATGCTACTTTTGGCAGGATGAAGGCCTGAAGTGAATGACCTGAAACAAACTAAAAGGGACACTCTCTTTGGGCGTGGCTTGCTTTTTTTTTTTTTTTTTGTTTTTCTTCTTTTTGCGGATTTCCACGAATTCGCATCGGACCATGCCTGCAGCAGTGCAGTGTCTCCTCCGGAGGGTTTCCTCTTGACAACCTGACATTGACTGCTCCCTCTGGATTGCTGGTGCCAGAGCTGTGGTGGGCTGGGCCTGGCTGTGTTTGTGGATGAGGGGTCCCAGTGAGTGGTATGGGTACAGAGCCACTGAGGTGGCACAGAAGATGGGACAGCAAAAAAAAAAAGTTTCATGTCATTTTCAAACAAATCCATTTTACCTCTGACGTGTACAACACAGAGAAAGAGCTAGGCTGGAAGCATTTGTCCTGTCTTCGGTCTCCAAAGGATCCTCCTCTGCAGTCTTCTTTCCCCAGGTAAATGGAAGGGTAAGTGACCAAACAAACAGTAGGCTACCAAACAAGACAAAGCTGCCAAAAATAACCGGTTACAACTGTTTTTTAAGGTCAGCAATTCACAACTACAGCAAACCACCACCGACAATACAAACTAAGAATGTATTAACCTTCACAATGTTTCAAAACGAAATAACAATAAAGAAAAAATACCTTACAAAATCAGCGAAGCTCCCATGCCTCAAAGTCAAAGATTCAACAGAAATGTGTCATCAAACCAAAAGTGAAAACACTTATTTCATGAAACCATGCAGCGCTAGCGATGCCACAAACTAGAGGTGGCTATTTACAGGAGAGCTGAAACAAGTGACTTAAGACAAATGTCAGTGAACGTGCATGGACAGTTAATTTCAAAGGAAGGAAAATAAGACAAAACAAAGCGTTTGAAAACTAACGGAAACTGCCTGGAGGTGAACTAAAACCACCTCAGTTGCATCACACTGTGTTCACCTTTGCCATGCTTTCTTAGTACCCCTGTACCCACACACATAAAAAATCTTTCTATCTCTGGAACGCTATTTCAAACATCTTTCTAAATCACACTTTATATATCTGTAAGCTTGTGTGTCTGTGCACCAATTGGACAGAAAGTATCAGCAGTGTCAATTAAAAAACACATTTTGCTGAACCCCTGATTTAAAGAACACAATCAGACACTGCAGTGCATCAAGAATGGGTACAGGTTGTCCCACATTGTCTGTTTAAGTATACATTCTTTGGTACTCTTCAACACCACGAGTCTATCAAGACCTGCAACGTCTGAATAGAAATAAACACAGGGGGAAAAAAAAACACACACACAATAAAGCCCCATAAAATGCATAGGTACTCAACTACTGTAATGGAGAAGGATAAGACAGCATTAACTCACAACATGTTCGGGTATAGTGAAATACCTGGCATTAGCCGGGAGGATAAATTAAAAACAAAAAGCAGTGAGACAGGTACTCACAGTCGGACTGATTGAAGCAGGACACCCGAGCTGGGTACTGTTCGATGCAGACATCAGAATCCACCTCTTCATGGACGCATTCCTCCCAGTTGTCCGCTTCTTCACAACTCACGTTGTGGATGAAATACGGCAGGAAGGTGGAATCTACAGTCTTCTGTCTGGCAAAGCCAAGGTCGAAGCCGAAGATTTTGCAGACCTTTTCAGCCTCCCTGTCCGTCCAATGGTCATCGCAGATGTAGCCCCACGAGTTGTTTTATAGATCATCAGAACTGTCTGTCCATCATGGTCCAGCTTCACAGTCATATCTGGAACTGTCAGCAAAAGACAAGAATGAATGAAAAAAAAAATCTAACAACTTTCATAGTCTGCACACATGCATGCATGTAACTACACACTTATTATATGTACATGTCTGTCTGTCTGTGTGTTAGTCTATCTCTACAGGGTTTTCTATGCAATAAAATTTGGTGTATAACAACTAACTGTAGTGGCATGCGTGTCTATTTCATCTGGTTTATGCATGTGAAAAAAGAAAACGGCCAAGTATTCAGATCTGGGAAGCTCAGTTAAAATTTGGTTAGTATCAATATACCAAAGTTATTCCTCAAGTGATTCCAGACTCTTCCATATTTTTCACAGAACAATCAAAAACAAGCTAAGTAATGCTTAATTATTCAAATGAAGCGATGCAGCACACATTCTTGAGAGAACTTTTCAGCCAGAATGCCCTGTGGTTGAGCGATTAGAATGCACGAACACTATGCTGAGGATTACTGGTTCAAATCCAGCTACCAACTTAAAAAACAAACTGATTCCCTTTAAATGTTGGTTCACTGTTTCAAAAATTGCTGCAAAGGCTAACCACTGGTAATCAATAATGAACAACCTTTGCGTGGAAAAGTGTCTGGGATAAGTAGAACTAGGAACTTGGGTAAAAAGGACGTCACTATGTACCCTTAACTTCTCATCTTGTTCACTTTATCGTCACTGCAAAAAGGAAAAAAAGACTTCGTTTAATCAACAATATCCAGCAAACTATGGAGAAAAAACTCTGATGATACGTGACTGAATGTTAAAAACATGAAGATGTAGTCAAATTATCTAACTTTCACCTACAAGAAGCATTCTATCGTACAAATGGAAAAAGCCTCTGGTTTGTACTCACCTGCCTCATCACCGGCCTCTAGTCGAGGCATGCAGGTAACGACGGCGAAACCACTTGTGTAGTGGTAGCTCACTGTTGTGTTGAGACACTCATGGATTTGTGTCTCTGTACCGTCACAAGACACATTGATACAGAGACCAGTGTACTGATAGTACTTAAAAGGCTGATAGTCGAGGGTCTGCCCAGACTCAAACCCAAGACCCAGATCTCTGCAGAAAAGGGAGGCAGCGAAATCAGTGAATCCATCACGGCAGATTCCTCGATACTCCTGCTCCTTAAAGCTTGCTTTGCTTGGAAAGAGGGCGATGCCAGTGGAGTTTAACAAGCCGTTGTGTAGACGCACTGAAACACAAAAGGAATATGCAGGAATCATCATTTCAAAAGAGTAATCAAAACCTGCGACGGCAAGATGTGGCACCGCCATAACACAGTTGAAGACTTCATCAAAGCCAGGCTTCAGGAAGGAAGAGAGAGAGAGAGAGAGAGAGAGAGAGAGAGAGAGAGAGAGAGAGAGAGAGAGAGGGAGAGAGTCAACAACATACAATTTTTTTCTTCTAGTTGTTGTTTCCATACTTCATGCTAGTACATCTACCTGCTCAGATAACTGGCAGAAGCATCTTGCTTCAGAAAGATTCACTGAGCATATAAGATTGGATAAAAAACATTAAAAAAAAAAGTAGTTAATAAATGAAAGAGAGAAACAAAAAAAATTACAAAGTTGCCACACTCCTACACTGCTTCGCTTGTGACAAATACAGAGCCATGGACAGATGCACTGGTCCCACCTTGCATCTGATATGTTCATGACAGCCATGGGTTGGCAAGTGTAGGTGAAATTCACTTCCAGTTTTCAGAACATCGACTTTTGCCAGTGAAAACGAAACTAATCATGCTTAAAACTTCAGCATTTTGTGGACGAAGGGAGGAGGGTGAGTGGGGAGGGGTGGGAGTCATGCTGTGCTAATGTGGACTGTACGGCTGAAAAGGCGACAAACAAAAAACAACAACTTTTCTTCTTTAAAACACAAGGAAGAAATAATGAGTGGACTGATGCAATGATGCAGAAGATGTGTAGAGTAATGTGTCATCTGGTTAAAGAACCTCTAATGTTCCCCAGTCAATATCATAAGCCAATTGGAAAGTACTCTTCATACTAACCAGACAGAACGCAGCCTGTGTAGATGCGGGATGACTCTTTACTACAGTCATAAAAAGTTCAACGTTGTTTTGATAAAACCATACTCAGACAATTCTACAGATCAAGTGATTTGTTCCATCTAGGGAAAGCAACGGATTGTTTTCATCTTTTCACACATCATTATTGAAAAATACTGTTTTTTTTAATCATATGTTTGGCAGGTTTATTTCTATTTTGCTTTGTCTCCAGAAACACTGCGGTCGTCTTTAGTCTTCTCCTCATAATTTTACATACATTTAAAATCTCACACCCCAAAAAAATGACACATTTGTTAAACCAGCATTTATTAATACTGCTCCTGTGGGACAGTGTTAAAGATTTTTTTTAATGGTGATATGCATGTTTTTGACTCTCCATTGCTAGACAATCGACACTTACTGAAGACTCCATGACTGGAGGTAAATTTCCCTCACGCCTGTCGAAAGGCAAGCGCATGTCACAGTTGGCTATCCCCCTATACCATGGTCTGTGTGAACACAGCAACTTAGCATTCCAAACACGTAACAGCTTCTGACACCCCCCCCTCCCCCCCCCAGATATTTTTGTTTAGTTAACTTAAATTTTCTTATGAATTTTGTCAAAGACACTTCCTGATTGTTGTGGTTTTCTGTGTGTATGTGTTTTGAGCCTGTGCTTCAGATGGTGTGAGTGTTTCCAGTCATTTTTGTTGTTGTTGCAAATGACTAACACCCAGAACACTGCTGTAAACCTTAAAGAAGGGACAAAGAAACAATCTGACATATACGAGACTAGCACATAGGTCATCTACACAGGTAAGTTTATCTAGGTCATCTACACAGGTAAGTTATCTTTGGTCATCTACACATACAGGTAAGTTATCTAGGTCATCTACACAGGTAAGTTATCTGCATGACTGCCACTCCACCTTATGGACATACTAAGATAGGCATTTACTTATGATTGGTGTGAAAGAGAATTCAGGATTTTTGGGCTTTTCCACTGACAGATACCCTCCTACCCCCACTCTCTTAATCACTGGCATCAACATGGTTTTCCTTAGCTTACATCATCTTTGTTAAACGGTGAGAAATGGATTGTTTACCCGGTGCTATTGAAGCAGAAGACCTTGACAGGCTGGTAATAATTCGACTCCACGTAGCTCATGGATCCATTGGGATGCTCGTGGGCCACTAGGACATTTTCATACGTCCAGTGGCCACACTCCTCTATCGTCATGTCATCGTCATAGCAGCTTAAGGACGTGTGCCAGCGATACATGCCCATGTCGATGTCGGGCAGGTGTCGAGGAAACGTGACTCCTCCATGAGGGTACCCGGCAGCTTGGCATAAAAGATCAGCTCCCCTGTCACTTAACCAACCTGTCGCGATAAAGGCATCACGCCCGTCCACCGACCTTTTCACGTACCCGTAGTGTGTGTCCTCCTTGTCTGAGACAATCTCATACACAGGATCTGAAAGAAGATGAGCAGAAAAAAAAAAGGATAAACTGTAACAGCAGAAATATGCACAACTACAAATGAATTGTTCAGCACAAAAAAGATAAAGTATACAGCACTTCTCATGCTTAAAGTGAGTCTAGTTAACACTACAAAATGAAAACAGATAGATTTGTAATCACATTATTGGTAACCCATATTCATGTACAGACTTTTCAATTAAAAGATGTTTCAATGTCCAAAAACCGCCATGGTACATTGGTTACTGTCCGTGGGTTCCGGCTTAAGAGTTGTGGGTGCAATTCAAATACAGCTACTCATGCTTTTTTTTTTGCCTGGACTGGCTCCTTCCGGGAGCCTACTTTGCTGTGGGCAGAAGTGGAAAGGCTGGATCCACACTGTGGAATGTCATCCAATAAATTGATGCGTCTCTAAGGATGTTGCTCAAATTTTGTGACCAACACTTCAGGCATCTGTATTTCTCAGTCCTTTCTGACACCACGATTTCCACAGCATCATCATCATCCTCACCAGTTAGCAAAAAAAAAAAAAAAAAAAAAAAGTGAAAATTCTGTGGCCTGTCATGTCCTGTTCTCATGTTGTCCTTAGCTTTGACTTCCTCTCCACAGGCCCAGGATGGGTAAAGGTCACTGGTACTGGCATGTACATGGGAATTGTCGATGGACAATCTTGTTGGCTATGTGACCAAGCAGTTACTGCCATCAGTAAGGTCATAGCGAGAGGTATCCCGAGTATGCTGGATCAAAACAAG
This sequence comes from Conus betulinus, assembly GCA_016801955.1. Lineage (NCBI taxonomy): Eukaryota > Metazoa > Mollusca > Gastropoda > Neogastropoda > Conidae > Conus > Conus betulinus. Next base: position 219,558 of record JADBJO010000403.1, read on the forward strand.
CACCACTGAACACCATCTAAGTGATTAGGCAGCAATGCAGTGTTTCCACTGGCGGGTTGCCTCATGATGACCTGATACGGACTGCTCCCTGTGGAGTTACCAGCCCTAGTGCTGTGGCAGAAAAAGCTACAGTGTGACATTGGAGATGTGGCCAGAAAGAACATTAAACAGCGAGGGGATAATTTCAGCGAAGCGGCATGGAAGATGCAACAGCAAAACAAAAATCTTCTCAAGTCCAGTTCCTAAAGCCTGGGAATGTCAAAACAGTTAACTGAAAATGGGCAGGAGTGAGGAAGAGGAGGAGGGAGGAGGAGTGAACAAACACTACATGTTCAGCCCATACAATGTGTTCTAAGGGTGATCTTGATAAATCTGCATATATGATGCATAGAATACCATGAAATCAAATGGTAATGAACAGAAACACACACACACACACACACACACACACACACACACACATATGCACACACACACAGAGGAGAAACTGGAGACAGAGAGAGAAGTACAAAAAAAAAAAAAATATAGACACACACAGAGGAGAAACTGGAGACAGAGAGAGAAAAGTACCGAAAAAAACAGAGGAGGAGGACAGAGAGAGAGTGAGAGAGTGAGAGAGAGGAGATGGAGAGAGAAGAAGAAGAAAAAAAAAGAAGAAGAATAAGGGGTATGATATGGTGGGGTTGACAAAAAAAAAAGAGGACTGAAGAAAACGGGGTATGGTACGGTGTGAGACCGACACAACAGGGGGACAGAGACACACACAGAAGAAATGAACGGTCTTTTTCTGTTGAAGCAAAAGAATAAGCACATGAAGGCTTCTTTACAAACTGCCATCGAGAACAAGCAATGAAGATAACAGGCATAACAAAAATGTACACATTCAAAACCAATACATTAACTGAAAATTTAAAGTATAATCAAGCAAAGGAAGATGAAACTCCAAAATCTTCTTCAGTTCACAAAAGGGTGAATTTAGGGGCAAGGGGTGAGGGGTCAGGTCAGGATGCTGGGTGACTGTAGGATAAAGGACATAAAATGGGAGGGGGGGGGGGGAGTGGGTCAGGGAGAGGGGAGGAGGGGAGGTATGAAAAAAAAAGGGGGGGATGGGATTAAGGATAGAGAAAATTATAAAAGTGCAAGCCCGTCCTTACTGGAAGGAATTAAACATCACATATGAATGCATTTACTACCAAGTTAATTAGGGTAAAGAAGAATAGGCTATTCACAGAAAGTAGCCTGTAAAAAATACTTTAGAGTAGAAAATGATGGGGACAACAGTGAGAGAAGAAGAAGAAGAAGAAGAAGAAGAAGAAGAAGAAGAAAAAAGAAGAGAGAGAGAGAGAGAGAGAGAGAGAGAGAGAGAGAGAGAGAGAGAGAGAGAGATGAATCAAGAAGAATGTACTTACTATATACACTAAAACAAAAATACTGTGAACAACATTTGCATCAAAAATGTGGATGAGCGGGAAAAGTTGATGGACAGTTTGGAAGGAATGAGATATACGAGAGACAGAGAGAGACAGACAGACAGACAGGCAGAGAGAGAGAGACAGACAAACAATGAGAGAGAGAAAGGCACACTCACTCTGATGTGCTGCTTCTACAAAGAAAACAACAGATAGACAGAGAAAAAGAAGGAAAGAAAGGAAGGAAGGAAGAATGAAGTGGAAGAATGAAAGATGACAAAAACGAAAAGGAATTTGTTGCTGCGTAAAACAAACGAAACAACAAAATAAATTTACAGTTACTATGCAAACATTAGAACATTAACAAACCCAGACATGTTGTATCAAACACCAAAACTCTAAAATCAGCAAGAAATGTCCATTTGTGAGACAGACTATGCATGGTGTGTAAGAGACTGGTTGTAAAAAAAAAAAACACAAACAAAAAAGCAGAAAAAAGCTAGTTTTCATTTTTTTTAGCAAGATGAAGAGGACAGTGAGTAGCACCAAAAAATGAAGAGGTGGATTTTGACCTTAGGAGGTAAAAAAAAAAAAAAAAAAAAAAAGAAAAAGAAAAAGTTACCGCCTTAGGTGCTCTATTGATCTGACAACTGACACCATAAAAAAAAAAAGAAAAAAAAAGAGAGAGAGCAACAGACAGACAGGGACAGACAAAGACATACAGAGACAGAGACACGCTTTTGTACAAAACAGATGGGGAAGAGGAAACAGCAAAAGGGATGATGGGTGGGAGTAGGACGGGGGTATAGGTTTTGAGGGCGAGATGCCTGGCTACACACCTGACATATAACAAACTGCCTGAGCTATTCTGTGGCAGTAACCCCCCTGCTGATAGGGACACTCCAGCCATGAGTTCTCTTGGCCCGCACACTCCATGTTGGAAATGAAATCCTTTGCCAAGCTCCCAAACATGTCGTCGCACAGCATGCTGTACTGGTACCTGAGGAATGGAAAAAAGAGAGAGAGAGAGAGAGGAGAGACAGACAGACAACAAACAATGAGAGAGAGAGACAGACAGACAGACAAACAGAGACAGAAAACAACAAATAATAAGAATCATTATTAAAATATAACCAGCACCCTCAAATACTAATAATGATCATCATCACTAAAATAATTAGCTTCACCTTAAAAGTATCACATGTGCTACAGATAATCGTAACCATCAAAACAACTAAAATCAGAACACGAAAACAAAACTCACCATTATGAAAACAATTATGATTCTCATAATAACTTGTTAACAAGATACATAATGACAATCGCCTTCATTTCAAATGATGAAGCACAGAAAATGTTCTCTTACTTTCTAAACACATTTTACTGAAAAGAACATATACTTCTTGCTAAGTGTGTTGTATTCATTGTCATCAACTTTCAGCTCCCATCTGATAAAGCTCCCTGACAACTGAAGTCAAGGAGAAGGCACGTGTGTCTTGAAGTAAGAGAATGTAATACATGTTTTGTGTTTAACCAAAGCTTCTCCGGCCATTCATAGTTGGTATGTATCTATAATAGAAAAAAAAAACACCTTCTTGTATTTGCTTTAACTCTCCTTACTCCTCCTTTTCATTTTTTAAGTGAATATAATTGATCTTCAGGAAGAGTAATTCTTGTGAATTTTTCCTAGAATTCAACACTATTGGTACTTATTCCTCACTCGTAAACTTCTTTTAGGTGGAGATGAAACATGCCTTTTTGGATGCAGATGAGGCGAGTTGTCAGTCGGTTCAGTATACTTTCCACTTCCAAGTTGCTCGTAGGCTCTTTAGACATTGCACTTTCAATATAGCAGCTTTTGAATCGGCTAACAGTTTTCGTTCAACCAGTCTCAGGGTTTCTGGTTATTCTTGCTGAGCTGAGCGATTCAAGTGATCATGCTACACTGTTCCCTGACTATGTTTAGCTGGCTCCATTCGGTTTCCAAGACCTCACTGATGTTTATATAACACAAAGCTAGTACTAAGTTTGATCTTTCTGAGTCACCTGGCTACACTCTGACCTTGTGAGTGTGCTGTCTTGGTGCAATTCATTGGTTGAGTTTTGAGAACATTGACCGTGGTCTGTTCAGCAACGAACTTTGTTTCCTAAGGTATAATACATGTGATGACAATGCTCATTGTGTGGGAGCATCCACTCTGTCCTGTTGCAGCTGGGATGACAAGGACTTTTGCTGTAGGAAGTGAATCATGGAATGTGAATCTTCATGTAAAAAATAAGTTTACTGCTGTTTCTGATCAGCAAATCCATTTTTGTGATCCCTACTACTTTAGGTGATCTATACTAGATCTGATGTTTATGTCACATCCTCAGAATAGCATGACTTTCAAATCAGACAACTTTACAGAAATAACTATATTTGGGAGATGCATGTCTAAGAACTCTAATATCTCTCTCTCCCTCAAAAAAAAAAAAGGAAAGAGAAAAACACACACACACATACAAGAAAAATGATTTCTCAAATCTCGATTTCAGTTCTAATCAACAAGTTTTAGATCTTTTACTCATATTTCAGTTTCCAATTTTTTTTTTTCTACTGTCACAAACCCAAACCTTAGATTCAGACACGTTTCCCCTAAAGGGTCTACTGGTGTGCTCTACAACAAAACATGGTGTATTTTCCACAAAGAATGTGCACAAGTTTTTCAAAATTGGGTTAAAAACAAAAGGTGGAAGGCGGGAGGGTGGGAGGTGGTGTTCATTTTCATCACCATCTTGCAGCAGGATGTAAAAGAATATCTTATCTTGTAGCAACCACAGCATAAGAAAAAAAGATTCTTCAAATGCAAAGTACTTTCAACCTGATTCATCAACATACCTTGGCACAAGTTCATCCCCTTTTGCTGTTTTTTTTTCTCCTAAATATTTCAGGGCCTGTAGATGCCGCTATTGTTCCTACATACTGGCATGTTGTTGAAGGAGCAGGCAGCCAGACGAGATTTTTGTGTGCGAGAGTCCATTAGACTTGTTGCTCTTTGGTCAAAGCTGACCAAACCACCATCATAGTTGAATCAGCAGGTGCAAATAAAGCTTATGAACTTCATCTCCAGATTTTTTTTCGAGTGTGTGTGTTTTTTTCAGTTCGTTATACTCTTAATTTCACTAAATGTGTGTACAAAATATGGCAAAATCATATGGGTAAACAGGTCTGCAAATCCCTTAAGAACAGCTGCATCAATAAGTAATACGATAAGTGCTGCTAAGCAATGCTTAATGCTGAAATGAATGTAAAGCATAGTGTGTCCTGTTTCTGACATAGTATGTTAAATTACACAAAAAAAAAAAATCATTTAAGTGACAAATTAGGTTGCAAACCTACTTACTTATGGCCCTTTGAGACTCACTGGGTTATAAGCAACATTACCTTCAAACCTACTTTTTGTGAACTGTCTCTTCTGACAAATGGCTTAGGAAACTGGCATCATCAGCCAGTACTTACACTTCACTTGAAATCAAACAGCAGGCAAAACTGCAGAGACCTTTGTCAAGTTTTTTATGTAGTGAAAATGTTGCCTCTGGTTTTTTCGTTCCAAAGCTAAGTGACTGGTGAGATGTAATATGGTAGTAAGAAACAGGGACCATGAACTACGCAGACAAATCTTACAATGCTGAGCAGCAGTGGGGCAGCTGATGGTAAAGCACAACTGCTTGAACTAGGTTTTGCTGTGGATGTTTCATTGCGTGACATTTGTTACATAAAACAGCTTGGAAATACTCACTGCTTTAATTTTTCAAACACCTTTTCTGAAAAGCCATGTCTTGCCTGAAAACATTATCCTGTGGCATAGGTTTTAAATGAACATGGACAGCTGTGATCAAAAGCCTCTTTCTTTCACAAGCATACTTTTTGTTTCATACAGGATACTTTTAATCAACCTTACCGTCCCATGCCATAGCCAACGTTGAAACCCAGAGAACGACAGACGACCAGAGCATCAGAGTCGTCCCAACCAGTCTCGCGCACACTTGGGACCATTCACTGCAATGCGTATCAGGACCATGTTGTCGTGCGTCAGCATAACATCAGAATCTGCCAGATATATCATGACATGCAAACATCTGTTTTTTCCTCCTCAGTATCATTTCATTCTATTTTTTCTGAAATGGATAATACATCTTTTGCCTTCGTCAGATATATCATGACACAGAAATGTCATTTCTTTTCTTCCCCAGTATCATTTCTGCTTTCTAGAGGCATTAACAAGTGTCTCTCTGATAAACAACTGAGATGGTAAAAAACACAGGCATGATCAATATAGTCATCTTAACCTCTAACCTATTTACAAAATGTGGGAAAAGAAGAAAACTAATGTTTCTAAATTAGTTGCAAAGTGAGGCAATGGCAGGCAGAATTCTAAATAAATCTTAAAAAGTGTTTATAATAACTTCGCCAAACAACATGGACAAACGAATCAAAAGGCAAAAAACATGTCACGTTTCAAACCTCAGGTCTTCTTCAGACCACTGTCACTTCTCCCTGTCAGGTCTTCTTCAGACCACTCTCTTGCCCGACAGCCTCGTTTTCACTCAAGGCCCATCTTGCGCCAAATTTGACAAAGATAAGTGATTACTTGTTCTTCATTTTGATTGTCCTGAGTTTTGTTTATCTTGCGTGAAGAAGTCCCAAGAGGTCCAAATGCGTCGTGTTTTGTCTTGCGACCAGTTTGTTTTGGAGCAGTTATAACAGATACTTCTTAAGATTTATCTCGTGTAAAAAAAAAAAAAAAATCTCGTTATCTCTCAAGTTATTATAGATACTTCTTAAGATTTAACTTGTGTAAAAAAAAGATCTTGGTATGTCTCAAGGTAGAATCCCCACTCCTCTAGTTGCGGACGCATTCTGGCTGCAGCTGTGGCAACCACACCTTTACTTAACAAGCCCAAAGAGGGAATGATTGCACTTATCCAGCAGCATTTTGGTGGGGCTGTGGCCAACGGTCCCGCCCGCAACCACTTTGGAATAGGCCATGTAGCTTTCTGACCATCCGCTTCCGCCATCAACAATTATATGCTCGTGTTGGATTTACTGTGCATGAACATACACACACGCATGCAGACATGTATGCAGGCACGCACACATACATGCTCAATCCCCCACGCACACACTTACACATATATGCACACATGCATGCACACACACAGAACCACTATTGAGCCATGTTTTCTTTCAGAGGAACTACCATACAAACGATGACAACGTTTGTTTGTTTCTGTCACCTGTTGCCAGATGCCGCATACACCACAGGCTTGCAGCCAAAGGGGTGGGTTTCTAGCATAAATGCAATCTACCCTTATGACAAAGTAAATGATCATGGTCACAACACTTTCGTTCTTACCAAGGTAATGATTGTATGATGAATGCAGATACTGTGGATTTGCTTTGAGTCCTTGTATGATGGTGTCACGACTGCACTTCAAGGAAGGTGGTAAGAAGATGCCGCTATAGTGAGAGTAACAATTTAAAGCGTCGAGAGATCGCCTGCAATGACATCAGACGTATTTTAGCCACTGTACAAATGCAGCAATGTCATGTCACAAAATAATTCACATGTGCTCGCATACACACACACACATGACATCACACACACACACACACACACACACACTGACTGACTGACTGAAAACAATTTATTGTCAGATTAATTCATGGTTGTACTGACATTTAAGAAAACATTATGAAAAGAATGTCAACATTTTTCATTCAAAGAAAAGGAACATGATTAACACACAAGACATGCACACACACATACATACACACACACACCAGCACACACAACACATACATAAATACACAAATCTCTATACAAGCACATCCATACCCTCGCACACACAAAAACTCACACACACACGCACACCACACCATATCATCCGACACACATACACACACACTCGTACGCACACATTCACTTACACACACACTCATTTATGCACATAAACACACACACACAAACACACTTACACACACACACACACACACACATACAAGCATCCTCTTACCTGTAGCCATCAAAAGGATCAGCCGGTGTGGAGAGGTTGGTGTATCCACATGGATTCTGACCCCCGACCAGAAACTCGATGAAATAAGAATTCTGACACAGATCCTCATTCTTGTCAATCTGAGGCAGTGTGAGCTGATCTGAAAAAAAAAAAAAAAAAAAAAAAAAGGAGAAAATAACAGAACAGGGTAGAAGGGGTGAAACAGCTGATCTATGAAAAAACAAAAAAAAAACTGAAACAAAAAGCAGAGATGCGAGTCAAGCTCCAGGTACCAGAACAACAGAGAAATCGCCAATAGTTGCTGCAGGCTATGCTTCCCTATGCCATATTCCAATCCTGCTTGCCTCTCCCCCGCACCCCATCCCAACCCCCTATATTCCCATACTCTATGTTCTCCTAGGAGGCTGTTTTTTTTTTTTCAGTGTTTGTAACTTTTTTTTGTCCATGTTATGATGTATGAGATTACACAAATACTCTGAAACCCCATTCTGACTACACACACAAAAAAAATGGACAAAACTTAACAATGAAGAAAAAAGTAAAGGCTGAATACAGTTATAAAAAAGTCCAAGGTTTCCTTTCTCCTCTGTAGTTCTTTCAGGCAAGATCTATTTTGTGTGTACCGAGTATTATGCAGATATGAAGCAAAAACAAGGTGGAGCAGACATAACATTTTCAGGCATCCTCTTTGTGTTTTTCCATCTGTCTCTTTTATTTGTATGGACCAATACAACTGCTGGATGCAGAATTCTACACATTTTCTCAGAACTACTGACTGACATCTCTATTCACCTGCTGCAGACTGACACAATTCAATGAAGAAAGATTCACAAGAAGGCAACAAAAGGAGACAAAGGACTGGAAAAGAGCAGCCTGGAAACAGACGAAGCACATGTTCAGCTGCCAGACAAACCTTGACACTGGGCGGCAAAGAGCCTGTCACATTGTGGACTTCATCATCGTGGTCGAGGTACAGCTGGTGAATGTCTTGCACAGAGCAGTTGGGGTACTCAGCAGTCGTCAGCATGGAAGCCGCCAGTACATCCTTGTAGAAGCTGATGGCAGACAAACTCAGGACTGTGAGTTGTTCACACTTTGGCAGCAAGGCTGAAATTTCTTTCTTTCTTTCCCTCTCTAAAACAGAAAACATCTAATTGGCGATTCTGTTGTTGCTGTTTTTTTCACACCTGTTACAGTTGCTTATCGATGCCCTGTGTATTTGGTATCCAATGTCACTACTGTGATCAGCTGTACAAGCCAAGTAACATTTAAAATTATTTTGATGATGATTATTATTATCACGGTTATTATTTTAAACATTTTGAGATTCCAGTATGGCTGTGATTTGGTGGCACCCTATCTGTGCTAGGTTTTTCGGTTGCTTTCTGGTGTCTACATGCTTTACTATTTCGATCAATCGTTAAAGCCCCATGTGCTTATTGTTGATGTCTCAAGTACCTGTTACTTTTATCACTAGCTGATGTCATGTTCAGTTGGTGTATGCAGTTGCTAGCAGGTGACTGTATGATAGCATGGTACATGCTTGGCTATCCTTGTGCAACAATCTTGGTGTATGCTGTCACTAGATAGTGTGTTATATAGCATGGTAGTACTTTGCTAGTGTGAGCATGCATGGTGCATGTTGTTGCTAATTGTTGTCCCATCACTTGGTATGCCTGTTACCAGCTGATGTCCTCCTCTTGTGTGCTCTTGTGTAATATGAACTTGGTATTTTTCCTTCAGCAGTGAGTGTTATGTATGTCTGATGTTTTGTTAGTTGGTAGTGTCCTATACACCTGATAATATTATTACAAGCCAGAGTCCTATATGCTCGGTATTTGTTATTACTAGCCAGTGTTCTGTATGCTTGGTGTTGTTGTTCCTAATCAGTGTCCTACATGCTTAGCGTTTTTTATCATTAACCATTGTCTTTTATGCTTGGTGGTGTTATTACAGGCCAGTGTCCTATATGTTTGGTGTCGTTATTATGAGCCAGTGTCCTATATGCTTAGGTTTATTATTATGAGCCAGTGTCCTATATGCTTGGCATTGTTATTACTGGCCAGTGTCCTATATGTTTGGTGTTATTATTACGAGAGTCAGTGTCCTATATGTTTGGTGTTGTTATTACTGCCAGTGTCCTATGTAATTGGTGTTATCATTACGAGCCAGTGTCCTATATGCTTGGTGTTATCATCATGAACCGGTGTCCTATATGCTTGGTGTTGTTATTACTAGCTAGTGTCCCACATACTTGTTATTACTAGCCAGTGTCCCACATACTTGTTATTACTAGCCAGTGTCCTATATGTTTGGTGTTGTTATTACTAGCCAGTGTCCTATATGTTTGGTGTTGTTATTACTAGCCAGTGTCCTATATGTTTGGTGGTGTTGTTATTACTAGCCAGTGTCCTATATGTTTGGTGTTGTTATTACTAGCCAGTGTCCTATATGTTTGGTGTTGTTATTACTAGCCAGTGTCCCACATACTTGTTATTACTAGCCAGTGTCCCACATACTTGTTGTTATTACTAGCCAGTGTCCCACATACTTGTTGTTATTACTAGCCAGTGTCCCACATACTTGTTGTTATTACTAGCCAGTGTCCTATATGTTTTGTGTTATTACTAGCCAGTGTCCTATATGTTTGGTGTTGTTATTACTAGCCAGTGTCCTATATGTTTGTGTGTTGTTATTACTAGCCAGTGTCCTATATATGTTTGGTGTTGTTATTACTAGCCAGTGTCCTATATGTTTGTGTGTTGTTATTACTAGCCAGTGTCCTATATGTTTGGTGTTGTTATTACTAGCCAGTGTCCTATATGTTTGGTGTTGTTATTACTAGCCAGTGTCCTATATGCTTGGTGTTGTTATTACTAGCCAGTGTCCTATATGTTTGGTGTTGTTATTACTAGCCAGTGTCCTATATGCTTGGTGTTATTATTTACTATCCGGTATTCTATATGTTCGGTATTGTTGGTACTATCCAATGATCTGTATGTCTTATGTTATTACCAGCCATTGTTCTTTATGCCTGGTGATACTATTTCTAGCCAGTCTTCTACATGGTTGGTGTTAGTGACCAGTATCCTATACACTTGAGTATGTTGTTGCTGGCTAGTGCCTTTGCTGCTAGAGTCTATTATAGCTGTTTACCTAGGTACTTGGCGTGTGTTTCTGCTAGCTGCTTATCCACATTCCTGGTGTATATTTCCATTAAATGTTAATCCGTATACCTGGTGTATGTTGCTGTTACTTGTTGACCTATATACCTGGTGTATCTTGCTGCTACCTGTTGATTTCTGTACCTGATGTATGTTGATGGCTACTGAACTATACACCTGGTGTGCATTGTTGCTAACTATTGTCCTGTATAATCTGGTACATGTAATTGCTAACTGGTGTTCTATATGCCTAACGTACGCAGTTCCTATATGGCTGGCGTCTGTTGTACTGAACAAGCTTTTACATGCTCGGTGTATTCCCTTGCTACTAAAGTGCTGTACTGCCTACTTATGTCCCGTTTACTCGCTGCATCCCAAGCAAGCTAAATGGTTAGAATGCAAACTTCATGGAACAAAGACATACATTATGCTAATAAAGCAGACTGGTTACTTCGTGAATGAAGAGAGAGAGAGGGGGGGGCAGGGGGAAGGGGAAGGGCAAAGGGATGAGGGTAGGGGACAGGAGGTGCAGCTGGACTTTGAGGGAAGAGAGTCAGGGAAATGAATGCGTGAAGTGTGAAACAACAGTATTTGGAAAAGCACTCCTTTACAGGTTCGAAGTTTGACCAGCAACACATGAAGGTAAGCCCAGACATACCTGCAGAATTCGTCCACAGTCGTGCTGTTAGATATGTTGACGTTCTGGAAAATACTGCCAAGAGCTCTCCCTGAGATGTAAGTCAAAACCTCATAGCTGGGGCACCCTTCTTTGGCCTGGTAATCTGTTCACAGAGGCCTTCAGTCACTCCCTGCCCACTTTATTCCACAGCTAAGAAGTGGTTCAAAATAAAAGAAATGGATCTAAAGGATGTGAAGGTGGTTTGCTGAACCACTTCAACTGACCACACTTAAACTCACACCTGAATTTTTTCTCTCTATCGGATGCTTATCCCATATGTGTTACAAAGATGATCTCCAGCCAGCAAAAGTTGCTAACTTGTTTGACAGATGACAATAAAAAATCCACCTGTTCCGAAACAGCCCAGCAGAGATTCGAACCCACAACCTCAGGGTCACCAAGATTACGAGTCTGGTGCTCTACCAACTGAGCTTTTTCGGCCCCCTATATATATCATATATATATATATATATATATATATATATATCACGTATACATACTTCTCCATGTAAAATGCCCCTTGAGATCCACAGGACTGTAACTATTATACCTTAAACATTGCATAACCATGAAGAAATCGAAACAGCCACCGAGAACTGTTGGCTTAGGTTATTCATGCACCCATGCTCTTTTTTTTTTTTCTGTTTGTTCACTTTTCTGTCTAATGCCCCAGCCCTCTCAGAGCCCAACACATAACCTCACCCAGGCCCCTCCCTGCTGTAACCTCAACATGGAGTCGAAACATCCCAAACTAAACAAGCCAGGTCCTGTAAATGAGACATGAAAAAGAGCAAGCACAAAGAGAATGTTGGAACAGCCACGGATGGATGTTGCTCTATCACAAAGTTAACTGGCGGGTTACTTACATGCGCAATGGAAGAGGTTTTTTCTTTGGCTTCTTCACTGATGGAGATGCCGAGGGAATCGCTTGAGTCATCCAGGAAGTGCTCAGCTGAAAGCCAATGGCGCAGAATGATTGCAGTATTGTCACCCCTGCACTTGCCTGGGTACTTCTGAATGCTGCACTGAATGCTTGTTCTAGAGGACTGTAAGAGATTAAAAAAGCAAAAAAATCCTCGAGGTATTACTCATAACAAAACATTAGCAATAATTAAACATATAATTGCAAATTACAAAAAAAGTTTCTGATTCTGCCATTCCTTCCGAATCAAGGGCGGTTTTTGTGGGTCTTCTGCCTACCCTTCTGATTCTCTTCTCTTGCTGTAGAGAGAAATCTATCCAGTCCTGAAGACACTGGGGTTTACCATGGTTTCACATGTGCCATACCTCTTTTTCTTGGCACATGTGGTTATTTCCATCAGACCCGTTGGAATGACAAAGCTGTCATGTGCCAATATGCTACATAACAACTATTTTCACCTTCTCTCTCTCTGTTTTTTTGCTCTCATCTTCCACTTAAGTGGCATTACCCCCCCCCCCCCCCCCCCCCCCCCCCCCCCCCCCCCCCCCCCGTCCTTCCCGCCTAACCCCATCCACAGACACACCCTGGCTTGTCCCACGGGTCCTCCCTCTCTCTCAAGCGATGCACAGGACGCAGTCAATGTCATGAGGCCACCTATCTGAGGAGACCCTGTGCTGTTGCTGAGTCACTTCAGTGGTGCCTCTTCTGATTCAACATGCAAGGACACCACCTACGTTGCCACCTCTACAGACAAAATATAACTGGCAAGAGGCCGAGCCACCATGAGTGAGCCCCCCCCCCTCCCCCGGGGGGTCGCCATCCAGTATGTCCAACGACAGCCCCCATGGGTTCTTTTCTGTTAGTCTTGCATAGCTCATTCCGGCCTCTCCACATCCAAAAACATTATACTGAACAGTGATGTTTTTGTTATGTTTACGGTGTTGGTATTACTCATTACGCCAACAGGCCGCTAAGATAAAATCAAAGTTAGTCTGGAGAAAAAAGAAAGTCTGAAGCTATAATCGATGAATTAGAAACTGAAGCTATTTCAGCTTTTGCAGGCAAACAGTCTTTTGTTAATTAATAACATTCTCATATTACATGCACTATGCTGTCTTAAAAACAAGTGTGGTGCACTTGCTGTGACATTAAACAAACATAGCGTTCTCCTTAAAAATTATTTGTGCATGTTTCTCTCACACAATAGCAAGATTATCATTTACAATGTCACATCAACTTTGTGTGCGCACACACACATGCATACACACACACACACACACACACACACACACACACACACACACACACACACACACACACACATGCACAGACACTCACACACACACACTTCCAAAAGTACACACCTACATGTAAACTTCTACCTGCACAAGAATAACACATCTGGGCTCAAAGCAGATCACAATTATCAGCAACAGGCAACAAAAAGGAACCCCTAAACAAGCAGTAAGTTAAGTACAGATTACTTTTCATGGAAACATTTAATCCATAAGCATGATAAATGCCGAAACACTGAACCACTGTGTCAACAAGAATACAATACAGAAATGAAAGGAAGGATCTTATATTTTTAAGTACCCACCTGCATCCACAGTGATATGCAGAAATGGCATGGAAGTAATTCAGGCAGCCTGACTTGTCTTTTGTTATGGCTTGGAAGCATTCGTCCTTCTTCAGGGACTCCATGAAATCTAGTTTTTGGAAGCGATGAAATGAAAATGAATGCAAGAATTAAACCAGCTTGTAAAAAACAAAAAAAAAAACCAAAAAGAACAATTCAAACAAGAAGCCACCAGCTTGTGATACTGGATGTTCCATCCCAAGAGGGTACCCAGTTAAGGCAGAACATTTTGCTGTCTCATCCTACTTGCTTCTCTGTAGCACCTTGAGAATCATTTGAGCTCTTCCCCCCTTCCCCCCCCCCCCCCCTTTCCCCCACAACCTCATCTACGTTGTCCTACCATTGCCTTAGCACCAGAAATCCACAGGAGCAATCAGTGGCAGATCACTGTGTGACAACATGACCAAGGAAGGCCTCTCAAGAGATACAAAGACACCTTGAAAGCCAACCTCAGAAGCTGCAACATCGACACTGTTTCTTGGAAAGAGGTCATCCTTGACAGAATACAGTGGAAGCAACAGTGTACCCAGGGCACAATGACATCTGAGCGCAACAGAGCAGCCGCCATCCAGGAAAAGAAGAATTGGTGAAAACAGGGCCCAACCTTGCAGGATTCCATTCCATGCAGTGTATGTGGATGACTTTGTGGCTCTGGAATTGGTCTTCATTCCCACACTGGGGTCCACATCAGCAGATGACCTGCCTGCCAACTTGTCCGTTGGACACAGCGAGAGAATCCATCATCTGATCCCATATACGCAGAACACTGTCTGCTACTTCCCCATTCCCCCTAACCCTGCTGACAATGGTAGCTGCTTTGTAGCAGAGCCAGCCTGAAGAATGCATGCCAAGGGGGATGTTACCCAAAAGACCACTTCACAACAGGGTCCTCGATACACAATTCACACAAAGCTAAAGAAGTTGCTCCCAATGTTCGTGAAGCTTTCTCTGATGTTCCAGTGAACAAAGCTGTTCGCAATGGTTGAACCTTCATAGAAACTGTTAGTACATAACTCAACCTCTGACAGCCAGTACTAAAATTGCTTTATCTGTGCTGAAAAGGAAGAAATGGCTTAATGTATCTGAAAGAAGCCAATTAACTTTGCTTGAATCATGCAGAGTTATTTCAATCTACCACTACATGAGGTACGCAAATCCACAAATCAAATGTTTGTGACATTTATGACAGATATACATCATGAGTCGCATACAGCTGAAATCGGTGCTACACAATAAGAAAAAGGTCAGATGGATGAATGTCCTTCGACCAGATCTGCCTGAATATTGTGTCCCTTCTTCCCATTGCCCCTCTGTCTCTTTCTCCCTCCCTCTCTCTCTCTCTCTCCAGCATCCCCTCCCCCTTTAATGAGAATATTCCTGTGTCAAAGAGAGCAAAACCCTTAAGCAAATACCACGTTGTTGAAATGATCACACCCCCATCTTCCCCACCCTCCAACCTTTCCTCCTTCCTCATCCTCATTCATGTTCCCCTATCTCTGAACTGAATCAAACATTGATCTATCATGCTGCAAAGGTAGAAATAGTTTTTACATGTAGAATAGTAATTCCAGCCCTCAAGCATGCTAGTTTAACCATACTGGCTTATCCAAGGTAGCATACAGACCTAAACACATGTGGACTTCAGTGGTGAGGACGGCATAGCTGTATTGTTCGACAGTGCTGTGTATCGTGGAGGTCGGACAGTTCAGTCCCAGCCCCTGAAGGTGCTGGTGGATACACTGGGTCTTCTGGGACAGAGTCCTGGAAAGCAAAGGAAGTTTGATGAACACTTCACCTTCGAAAGATACCACACAGCAATAAACTCCAACCAAAAGTCAAGAAGGGTCCATTAAGACATCAATAATTCGTCGTAACTCGTCATAAAAAAAAACAGTTGGCAGTGGACGGACATCTGGGGGTCATGACCTGGATGCAACCCGGCCCCCTTAGGGTGTAAGGAGTTCAGGGCCAAAACACTTGTTTTGACCTTCTGCTGCCAAACTCTCCCTAGAGTTTCTTCCTACTGTTCTCAGCATCTCAGATAATTATTCTAAAGACTTTCAATAAGCACGTCTGTTTTTCTAACCCTATCCCATCAGTTGCTGATACAGACATGAGTCTGTAATGTGTATGTTTGATCTTCTGTCTCAATCACTGGCATATAAACACTAGCAGTTCCAAATATACTGATTATCACTTATCCCTAAATTGTGCAAGTCACTTCAACGAACAATTGCAGACAATAGTTACACATCACAAGTCGTGACAAGATTCATTCAGCAAAAAAGCCTGTGAAGACTGTTCGCATCTTATGAATCATGTCAAGGCACTTCAGCAAACAGCATGTAAACAATGCCTATAAAAGATGTGCCACATATACATTTTGCAGATGTAGTATACCACATATATTCTCTGCACTTTGTAAATTCAGGTACATACAGGTGCAAATACATACATGTGACTGTTCCTGCAGTTTTCAGTTCAATGAAATTCATTTTCAACCACAAAAAACATCAGAAGATGAACTCAACCCAAATAATAGCGTTTTAAATGCTAGAAGGGCTACCAGGGCAGTGCAGACCTCGGACAATGCTGAAAGGATAATAAATCCACACTCTGACTCAGATCCATACCTTAAACACACACACACACACACTTACACTTGCACACGCGCGCGCGCGCACACACACACACACACACACACACGTGCGTGCGACTGATTTCATGTTTAACTTTGGTGAGTAAAATTTAGAAAGAGACGGGGCTAGTTACCGCCAAGTTTGGTGAGTAAGTTGAATCATAAGTTAAAAACGAAATTGTTTTAACAGTTTTTATTGCCAGGGAATGTAATAATATATGAAACTGAAAACTACTTGTCATGTAGCCTTATTGAACAAGATGTGGGAAATATCTCATAAGATTTTTTAACAGACAGTCATCAATTCATTATACACTACAGTAACACCAGGTATCCATGTTCTAGGCGATACTCTCGCTGATGGATTGATATCCGCAATTTGATCCAAATCTGTACCAAAATTGAATGGATTCTTCTTTGGGCTACACTTCATCTTTCCTTTCAGGTCTTTTTCAAAATCTGTGCAGAATTTTCTACATAACATTGCTGGGCAGGCAGACAAAAAAACACACAACAACAAAAAAAAATGCTTGTGCCTGCAGAATCCACAGGAAACACACACACACACACACACACACACACACACACGAAGGAATGACGCAAAGCAACACAGTATGAAGTTCATTTCTTTTCATCCTTATATATGCCCAGGTCTTTCTGTGCCTAAATGATATGTCACCACAGACTTCAACGTGCTTTACCGTTATTACAAGTTACCAGCTGATCACAGTTCTGAAAAGGTGCTTCGCTTGAAACCGTTTATTAACTGAAGTCTCCAAAAACATCCCCCAACCCATCAGCTGTTTCGTGTTTGTTTTCTCTCTAGTCAACAGACAGCCAAACAAACAGGCCAAGGTGACAACAATCTGCGGGTAAAGGTAGTCACTCATATTCTCAGGGCAGGCCACTTCAGTCAATGATGACAAGGTGAAGAGAAATGGGAGAGCAGGTCCAATTTTTTTTTTTTTTTTTTTTTTTTTATGAGGGCTACAGAGCTGACAAACGTGACTCGGGAAATGAAGGGAAGGAGGGGTGTGGTGGACACAAGGGCAGATATGAGGTAGGAGCAGGGGCACAGATCATTCCTGATTGGCGAATGAAGTAGATTGGTCAAAATTTATGAAGTGGCATGAGGGGTGGGCATGGAGGAGCAAAATGGTATATAGTGGGAAGTAAATGGCATGTAATCTGCACAAACTGACAACAATTGTTGGAGATGTTTATGTATAATGATTAGTTGTTGTTGTTTTTTTTTGTTATCTGGGAAATGCTTTCAGATTTCTTTCAAAAATGAGACATGGCACAGAGGCAGGGGTTACGTGAATCCATGCACAGGCGTGCGCGTGTGCTTGTGCATCTATGTGTGTGTGTGTGTGTGTGTATGTGTTCGTGCCTGGAACCTCTCCTGATCAGAGCCTAGTTCTCACCTGCACCCGTTTTGCGGAGCTGAGGGTTGCGGTGGTGGTAGTAAGGGGAAGAAGTAGTGTATCCCCAAGACCACCCATGATTCGCCGAGTGGCTGGCGGTGGCACTGGGACCGTGGGACAACCAGCCATCAGACCATGAAGCAGTTCCGCTTGAACTGCTCATAGATCCAGACCAAGAGTCACTGAAGGAAGACTCCATGGACCCAAAGCTTGACCACACAGAAGTAGACGGCCACTCAGTGGATGGCCACTCAGTAGTGCTGTGAGTGAAGTCTGAACCAGCTGAGCCATGGGATGAAAAAGAGTGTGAAGGGCCAGGCCCATATGTGTAAGCAGTTGTGGTAGTGTAGTCCATGTCATGACAGTGGTACTTCAGGATGTACAGGTAAGCATCAGGGTTGGCGCAGGGTTCCGTCTTCTCCATGTCAACCAGAGAAGGTGCCTCGTAGCCTGTAGCAACAGATCATGGGTGTACACTATCTAAACAATACATAAGGCACCAAAGTGAAAATTAAAGGAGAGAGAGAGAGAGAGAGAGAGAGAGAGAGAGAGAGAGAGAGAGAGAGAGAGAGATATTATCTGGCTTACAGCCCAGCCGACTGCAAAGGGCCATATTGGGCCGTCACCTAGTTGAGGTCAAATCTCAAAGTAGATCTCACACACACACACACACACACACACACACACACACACTCTCACACACACACACACACACTCACACACCTCATTATAACAGATTTTCTAAAAACACACTGGAATTTTGTTAAAATCTTTCTTCCATGAAATCTTGGATGAAAAATGTTCTCTTTTCAGGCACCCCAAAATCATGTCAGGTGGGACATCTCTGAACAAGATTTTTATGGAGGCTGCTGTAAAGTTTTTATATCTGACACCATGTTAGTCTCAGCACACTATAAGAACATGTTTTATAGTGGGTGGTACACATACACACAAAAAACTGTGTGCAAAATAGCATTTATTTAATACAAACTATACAACAGACAAGTGAATTTTTGACAAATGTGTCTTCCTCAGAGATCACCCCAACAGATGCATGATAATCACAAGGCAAGACTCCCCAGGTAGTTTTCCATTCTACTCTCAACAGTAATATGGGGAGCATTGTTCTCTTCAATTTTTATGACTGTCTGTAGAAGATATAGCTGTCAAAAAATGCTCTTGTCTGTTTCATATTGTGCATTGTGTGAGCATTACTTAGCACTGTATCTAATGTGCTCATTTGTATTTTGTTTTTTTCATATTATTATACAATGACTGAGCGTTACTTTTTTTTGTGTTTAATGTGTTCATTTACGTTTTGAGTTGTTTTTAGTGATGCTGTTATCTGCAACAATCCTAATGCATACCACACCCATTTTTTGTCTTGTGCTTTTAACAGTGATCTACACAACTGACACACACATGACAGACACGTCCACCGTTCACACAACACAAATATATTTTCAAGCTTACATGCAACAAAAACACATTTTCAAGCTTACATGCAACACAAATACATTTTCAAAAGAAACAAACAGCTGATGAACGGAAAAAAATTTCGTACGTAGGTTGTAGATACACACTTCATGTAATCATTAAGCTGTCGTTCGGCAATGAAGACAACTTTAGGAGCCCTCATCCAACAGTACGTTTTTAGCTCTCAGTAATGCATTCTAAGTGCCTTCATTTGCAGTTCATTTGTAAAAAAAATGAAAAGGACACACAACAAAGAAATATGAATTACCTGATACAAACTTTTGCATGCACATTAACTGCCGTCTCTTGCAGCTCATTAATGAAATAAAAATGACAACGACACACACTTAAGAATCATACACCACTGTATACTCACCTTTGCAAATGTCAGGCAAAGACATTTCGTTTCCATCACTGTAAGCACCCGAATGATGTCCCGTTGTCGTAACATACTGAGAGGAGTCATAATAATAACCCGAAGATCCGCCATGCACTGCGTCAGTGTACGAGGGGTCGATAAGACTGCTGGTAGGGCTGTAGTCGCCAAAGGAACCCGAGCCATCCCACGAAGATCCAGCAGAGCCAGAGCTGTACCAAGCAGACTCACCAGAACCATAATAACCTGATGAACCAGACTTGTACCAATCAGACACATCAGTGCCGTAGTACTCAGAGGAAGGCACGCCAGGTCCAGGAGTGTGGAGGTGGTGCCCGTAGTACTCAGAGGAAGGCGCGCCAGGTCCAGGAGTGTGGAGGTGGTGCCCGTAGTACTCAGAGGAAGGCGTGCCAGGTCCAGGTGTGTGGCGGTGGTACCCGAAATGATAGTCTGCCATCTCCTGAATGTCATTCTCCGAGCAGTTGTACTTCATCGTGCGCAGGACAAATGTTGCACACTTCACGAAACCTGCATAGTGACTGAAACAGAACAGCAAAGAGACAGAACAGCAGTGTTGTATTTGAAAGGAATGGCACACTAACACTTCAAATGCTCTGTTTTGAAAAAAAAACAAAAAAAAAAAAAAAACCCATTTTCTATCCTCTGAAGATGTGTTTCATATGTGAGAAAATAAGTTCAGTAGAAAAGAGATTCATGTTCAATGACCAGGTGAAACCTCATCATTTCTACTCTTATCATCCACTGTGTTGATATGTCCTTGTTCAACAGCTAATTTACTGGTATTTTGATACAACCACCAGAAAAAAAACAATGTAAACTGGAAGGCCCAATGACTTGTACTTAAGGCTAACATGCTTTTCAGGTATTAGGATACACATCATCTGTTGCTCACAAGAATTCATCACTGTTCCGTCACCGCAAAATGAATTACCTGCATCTGTCATCGTGGGAGTACTTGGCGGCCTCAAAGGAGGGCCTACATCTATCTGACACCCAGTACCACACCATGTCCCAGTCTGGACAGGACCTTGGCAATGGAACCGTTTTATCTGCACATCAACAACTTTCTTCCTCATATTCATGGTAGCTGACAATTTGGGATGATGGGTAAACGTTCTGGGATGACAAGGCCAGAAAACAAGGGAATGGATAGGGGGATTGGGTGAAGGGGTCCAGGAGGAGTGTGGACAAGTTAACAGTTTTACTTTGTTTTTCATTGTAAGGACAAAGAAAAGTAAGTGATGAAGTGTTTGCTCTGTCTGTGTCGTTGTCATTGCGCCATGGAGTAAAATGACTGAATACAAATATGATTATTTTCATGTGGATAAACACATAAGCTTACAGGGTTTTTTTTAAATCTAAAACTATGCGCTCAATGGTGAGAATAAAAAGGAGGCGAGAGAGGGGGAGGAGACAAAGAGAGAGACAGAGAGACAGAAACAGACAGGCAGACAGACAAAGAGAGAGAGAGAGAGAGAGAGAGAGAGAGAGAGAGAGAGAGAGAGAGGTACAACTGAAAAGGGAAAAAAGTTGCTCCAAAACATTTGTAAAGCTTTCTGTGATATTCCAGTTCACAAACCCATACAGAGTTCCTTGACCATTGCACAAATTGTTAACATGTGCTATTTTTCTTTTTCAATTATAAATCAGCCTTTGGGGCCAATACTCAAACTGCTTTGTCTGTGGGAAAAGAAACAGCTTAAACGAATTCAGCTCATCAGATGTGATAGCTCTGCTTAAATCATGCCAATTCATTTTGATTCACAAATACATAAAGTATACATATGCACCAGTCAAACTTAAGCTGACAGTGTAAGACATGCAGAATCAGTTACAAACAGTTGGTCTTAACGCTCAACAAATGAAAAGAAGCAAAGGGATGAATGTCCTTCCTTACATCTCTCTCTCTGTCTCTATCTGTGTCAACCACCCCACACCTTTACCAGGTAGAAACAGTATGTCCACAGAGCAAAAATTATGAAGCAAATGACAAGAACATACATATAAAAAAAGCCCCACATCTCGGCCCCTTTTTGCACACTCTCATCCCTTCCCCTTGGTCTTTAAACAGATCCCAACATTTTCTGTCACGGTGAAAAGGCAGACAAAAATTGAATGCAGATTAATCATATTCTTGCAATCCCACCACTTGGCTGACTCGTGTAGAGTGGCATACTGACCCCCACACATGCTGACTTCAGTGCTGAGGACAGCGTGACTGTACTTTTCAACAGTGTTCTTTATCGTTGAGGTAGGGCAGTACTGTCCTAGGCTGTGAAGGTGCTGCTGCCGGATACACTGCATCTTCTGGTGCAGGGTGCTAGCAAACACACGAAGGACATCGAAACAATGTCTTAGATGGATATAACAGTAACAAGTTCTAACTAACTACAATAAATGAAGGATTTATGAGATGTTTATGCTCGGTTACAAGTCTGTTCTTACCATACAGGATTTCTAAAGACTCTTAATGAGCGAGTGTGTCTATTTTTTTGTACCCCTATCAAATACTGACATGGACAATGACTCACCCGAATGAAAGCACATACAGTCTTGAAAATACTGACTATTGTTGTAATGCACACACTGAAGTTTGCTCAGCAAAAAGTCTGCAAATGGTTACACATGACAAATCATACAGATCAACTGAGCAAGCATCCTATGAATGATGTTCACACATGACTGGTGTCACCTTCAAGGAATGGCCATTCACAGGACTGATTCTGGAGCTGATCACACGCACACACACACACAAACAACAAACCACAAGCTATAAAAATGCGTTTACACTCTCTTCAAAATAAGAAGGATGGATGACAGCGGGGTCAAATGTAGAAAGGGACAAAGTATAACCATCCTAATGACAGATGATGGGGAATGAGTACACCTGGGCTAGTCCAAATCCCTAGATCACTAGAACAGGTGAAGTCCTGACGGTACACTGGTTATTGTACAGAATGTGCATGAAATTCACATGTTTAGCCAAAGGAGTCAAAAGAAAAAGAAAAAAAAAAAAAAAAGAAAATAACATGATCTTATTCCTACAGTTTAAAAGTCTCTGCATCTTCTGCCTTTCCCAGACATCACAATATCCATCCCCAACCCTCGACCATCTGTTTGATGGCGTAGAAACGTAAGCTTTGAGTATGCAGAAGGACAGGCAGGAGAGACTGATCCAGTGGCAATCTCTGTCTCCGCTCCAGAAGTCCAAGGTGGGGTGCCAAACACCTGTCTCTGATTTGGCATTTGTTCTTCCCAAGGTGTGCTCGCCTTATTCTGATCAGCTTTGCAGCTGGTGAATGAACAAGGAAGGTTCTCTCTCTTGTAGACATGGTAAGTGTGGAGAGACAACCTGGGCATCACTCTCTCCAGCCAGTGATGAGAGGGGTGGAAAAGGAGCTGAACATGGAAATCGAAGTCACAGGCTAAAAGATGAAGGGGCAGGAGGTCACCTTTTTTTTCTTGAAGCAGCTCTAAGCAACTCCTTTTTGGAAACAATGTAAGGCATGACGTAATGGACTTCCCCTAACTCAATCCCCTATCGTAGGAAGCTTCAGCACGGCAGGTCCAGGGACTTTCTGGTGGTTACAAAACAAATGGAAGGCCCCGGGCCACCCTAGAAGTGGTAAGACTAGCAGTTTGCAGCTAGACTGTCTGAAAGACTTGATGATCTCTCTCTCTCTCTCTCTCCACTGAACTGTTTACATTGTCACTATCTCGCATGGTCGAGAACGAGGTTGAGGCCAAGTCACCACACAGAAAATGATCTTTATATAGACAGAACAGAACAGCTTGTAGAGTGTGCTCTAAGCAAACTGAGTTGTAACACAGACAGGGGGAGAGGATGATGGAGAAGTTAAAATGAAGAAAAGATAAGATCACTGTTCAGGATCTTAGGCTACGGGTGAACGTAATTAACAAATAGCAAAATCCGCATGCTCTGCACCCATTAAATATATGACAAATCATAACAGGTCACTTCAGCAAACAGCCTGTGAACAACGTTAACACATGACAAATCATGACTCGTCTATTCAGCAGTCTGTGAACAGTTAACACATGATAAATCAAGACTTGTCAATTCAGCAAACAACCTGTGAACAACGTTAACACATGAAAAATCATGACTTGTCGATTCAGCAAACAGTCTGTGAACAAAGTAAAAATTGACAAATCATGACAGCTCAATTCAGCGAACAACCCATAAAACATGGTTAGACCCGACAATTCATGACAGATCACATCTGCAAACAATATTCAAACATAGTATATATCATAACAGATCATTTCAACAAATAGACAGGGAGACAATATTCATGTATGACAAATCGCGACAGGTCACTTCAACATAGAATCGATGGACCATGTTTTAAAATGATATGCCTACTTAATACTTTTATAAGACATTGCATACCACCTACTTACATTGCATTCTGAACACACACACACACACACACACACACACACACACACACACACACACACACTCTCTCTCTCTCTCTCTCTCTCTTTCACAAACACAAACACACACAAATTCATATAAGATGCATCATGTAGAGACATGCTCCTGCTCCTGCTCATCACTAATTCAACGCACTTCGTTATCCATCTGCAAGAGAAATCAAAAGATGAACTTGATCCAAACGGCAGCATTATAAAAATCAATCTGGAGAGCAGAGACCTATGTCATTGTCAAATAAGTCCTGGATCCATCCTCTGATTCAGATACGCACCCACACGTACGCACATAAGGCCATGAAAGGCTGTGTTTTCTGTTACATGGATAAAACAAATGGTCAGCAGATCGACATTCTTTCCTTTCTTTTTTTCCCAATCGTCTCTAGCAGGTCAGTCTGTGAGCAAAAACAAACAAAATAGCGTTTCTGCCAGGGGGAAGTAATGTAGTACGTATGGACTGAAAGAGTTACTTCCTGTGCACTTGTGGGAAATATGAAATGCAAATCTTTATAACACTGGAACATACTAATATTTTCATGTAAACATATAACTCCATAGATAGTTATCAAATGGTCAGCTAAAACTTCACACTGTTCATGTTTCGCGGGAAAAAAAAATTATCATAACCTTGCTAAAAATGGACATGAGCTGACCATTTACTTTGGGTCCATGACCAAAATTGAACAGGCTTGTCCACTGGGCCGCATTTCATCTGTCAAAGTTAATTGAGACCCTTCCCGAGTTTCTGCTGATGTTGCTGACAGACAAACATGAGACTACTGGTGTCAACAAACCACCTTGCTCAGGATAAAAACACTGAGATCACTTCATTTAGGAGGAAGAGGGATTCATTCCCCGAAGAGAAAAAAACACTTTTCACAGGTAGATATTTCATCTATGAGGTAAAAGGGATCCATTTTCCTTTTACAAGCCTACATACAGTGCTTGAAAAGTTGCTGAGCAGGAATGCGGAGCGAGGAAGTGGATTGGAGAGGTGGGGGTTGAGAGAAGGGATGGCTGATAGTACGGAATTTTGTCATGACGAAGGAGTGAAGGGCGGGAGGGCGAAGACAAGAAGGGGAATGAAGAAGCAGAAGAGAAGGAAGTTCAGGTCCACAAACATTGTCTTTAACCTTGTTTATATATGACTATTATATTTTTTTTTAGTTTTTTCTTTATTATCCACAATATGCCTTCAGATCTTTTTTTTTTTCAAAAAAAGAGAGTGCACAGTGTGTGTGTGTGTGTGTGTGTGTGTGTGTGTGTGTGTGTGTGTGTGTGTGTGTGTGTGTGTTGAGAGAGAGAGAGAGAGAGAGAGAGAGAGAGAGAGAGAGAGAGAGAGAGAGAGAGAGAGAGAGAGAGAGCGCATGTGCGCACAAGTGTCCGGAACCCTCGGAGCCCTTCCCGATCTGTGTTGTTGTTTCTCACCTGCATGCATGACCATGTGCATTTGAGGGCTGCTGAGGCGTGTAGTAAGGGGCAGAAGTAGTGTAGCCCCAAGACCACCCATTATCGGATGAGTGGCTGGCGCTGGCACTGGGACTGTGGGACGACCAGGCATCGGACCATGAAGCAGTTCCACTAGAATCGCTCATAGATCCAGACCACCAAGAGCTGGAGAAGGAAGACCCCATGGATCCAAAGCTTGACCATGCAGCAGTAGACGGCCACTCGGTGGACGGCCACTCGGTAGATGGCCGCTCAGTGGATGGCCACTCAGTAGTGCTGTCAGTGAAGGCAGAACCAGACGTGTCAAACGCTGAACCAAAGGAAGCAGTCTGTGATCCACTTGGGTGTGCATGAGATCCACCAGATGAGCCATAGTGGGAGGAAGCAGTAGTAGTAGTAGAATAATACACATCATCACAGTGGTACTTCAGGATGTACAGGTAAGCATCGGGATTGGCGCAGGGTTCTGTCTTCTCCATGTCAACCAGGGAGGGTGGCACGTAATCTGCATTCACAGATTATAACTGTGCAGTTTGCATACCATGCACAAAATGCCAAATTACAGAATTTAAAACACACATACAATACAGCATCAATATATGAATTGGTGCCAAGTAACAGATATGAACATGCATTAAACTATAGTCTTTATACAGCTGTTGGCAGGCAAATGAAAGCCATCTGGAAAAGTCTTGTTTCGTGTAGTTTCATATCAGTCTTTTTGAGGTTTGCAGAAGTCATACCTGTCGGAAATTCAAACGTTTGTTTTTGTACAATGCAGTAAATAAACGCTACCTTTCTACACTATGTTTTATGAATACATCTACTCCTTGTTTGTTTTCAGTAATGCCATTCTCTGTCACAATCTTGATGCTACATAAACATTTCACTTCAGACTTCAGACGATGTTCCACACAAATCACACACCAACATGACAGACATATTCACAATTCTAGCTCACATGCAACACTCATACATCTTCATAACAAACACATACACAGAAATATAAGTAAACTGCATACGCACTCTTCATTATTTATTATTTATCTGTTGTTTCACCCATAGAGACAAAATCAAGCACCACATTAGAAGTTTTAAGTGTACACATCAAATGAGTTCTTCTTTAGTAAATTCATTGTAAAAAAAAAAAGAAAGATAACCACACAGAGACACCATTAGAAACTGTTACAAAGGATGTTAACTGCTGGATACTCACATCCACAAATGGCAGGCAGAGACGTTTCATACCCGTTACTATAGTCACTGGAATGATGTGGCATTGATGCACCATAATAAGTTGATGACTCATGATAGCCCGAAGATCCACCACTCATGTTATCGCTGTACGATGGGTACACAGGACTGCTTGTGGAGCTGTAGCTGCCGGATGAACCTGACCCATCCCATGAAGATTCATCAGAACCATGGTAAGAAGATGTGTAACTGTCCCAGGAAGATCCATCAGAGTCAGGGTAAGAATATGCAGATGTGGAACTGTCCCATGGAGAGATCCGCCAGCGCCAGATGAACCAGCGCCGTGCCAAGAAGATCCACCAGAGCCATAATGACCAGATGAAGCAGAGCTGTGCCAGGATGACTCGCCTGAACCATAGTAACCAGAAAGATGTGACAGGTCCAGCTGTTTGGAAGTACCAGAAATGTTCATGTGCCTGCTTCTGAATGTCGTACTCTGAGCAAATGTAGCCCTTGGTGTGCATGACAAACGCTGCACACCTCGTGAAGTTGGCGTAGTGACTGAAACAGAACATCAAAAAGACAGAAATGAACCACTTCATTTGAAGGGAACAGCATTATTCATCAGTTACTACGCTACATATACCAGCACTCTGGTTCTGAACAACTGTTTTTGTAGCCTTTACAGTTCCACTTAAACACCAGAGCAAACAGTTCAACAGAGTAAGTATCATTATTGCTACAACTAGGAGAACCGTAGTATTCATGTGATATACGTGTGTCTGTAGTTGAACCAAATCCTAATCTGCCAGTAAAAATCACTGCTATTTTCATTCAAATTCAGGAAGCCATTGAACTACTGTACAGTAGAAAGCTATGCGATTTGCATTCAAAAGGCATCATACTGTCTCGGTTTTTTTTTTCCTCTTCTATCACAAAAAAAAAAAAAAAAGAAATAGTATAGAGTAAAAGTATCCTTTGCAGCTTTGTATGTAGATTTTATCACAGTTCCATCACTGCATGATAACCTACCTGCATCTGTCATACTGTCGGTACATAGCAGCCTCAAGGGACTGCCAACAGGAATACGATACGTATCCCACACCATATACCAATCTGGACAGGATCTTGGCGATGGAGTCGTTGTGCCTGAACATCAACAATTTCCCACATAAACTATGTGGTGGCTGACCAATTGTGAGGCTGGACAAAGGTGGGCAGTGAGGAAGCAGAGAGATGAAGGCGAAGGGCAGGGGACTGGGGTGGGCAATTAAACACTATTAAGATATTTTCAGTTTAGGGAAAGAGAGAGAAGGGCCAATAATGAAAGGTTTTGTCTGTTTGCACCAGCACAAGAACAGATCTATGTAGCAAAATGAGGCAAGATAGATAGATACATAGATAGATAGGTATGGTAAGGTAAAGTTGCTTATAGCCAGATAGATAGGCAGATCGACTGATAGGCAGATAGGTAGGTAGAGAGATAGATATAGATAGAAAGATAAGTAGATGAACGGGCAGACAGATGGATAGATAGATAGATAGGTGGATAAATAAATGAATAGATAGATGGAGATGAGAGAGAGAGAGAGAGAGAGAGAGAGAGAGAGAGAGAGAGAGAGAGAGAGAGAGAGAGATTGAGATTTGTGAAAGTAATGAAGATCTACCTTATTTTCCTTTTTCACATGGTTGAAATAAGGTAGGTGACACCACCAAAGAGCATGGACTAGGCTGTGGCTGTGTATTAAAGTCCTAGAACATGCACCTCAGGAATGATTCCACTATGAGGGCTGGAATGTGAGACAGGTAAGTTTTAAATAAAAGTTTTATTCACAATGAATTTGGTTCCTGAACATTGGGTAAGAATTTAGAAAAGTGGGGAAGTGGAAGAATGCCAGAGGTTGCATTATTATTTGCGTACACTTATACCCACATGCATCACTCCTAAATGCTGTGGGGGGGGGGGGGGGGGGGGGGGGGGGGGGGGGGGGGGGGGTAGTGGGTGGTGGAGGGGGTAAGCATCTCTTTTGTTTTGATCTAGTGTTTCCACTTGCATGCATGCATTGTAAGTGCTGATGTCACTGAAGCATGTGCAGATATGGGGAGTTTTTATCATACTTACCGTGTCAGACCATAGCATTCTATGGCAGTTAGTCAGCTCTGCAAGCCGAAGTTTTTGTGGCAAATGCAGTCATAAGATAGTCACATGACGCCCACCCTACTTCTGCCAACGGAATTTGCCGATGTTCACCTCCCGAACCTCATTCAGCGAGGCCTGCGCACAAGGAAACCCCGAGAATCCTGGCACCAGAGGGGAAGGTAGGGCGGGCATTAGAGTCTGACACGGTAAGTATACTAGCCAAACAGGGAGTATGATAAAAACTCCCCATTTTGGCGTCATATACTATACCGTGTCAGACCATAGCAGAATTTAAAGGAATCGGAGGAGGGCAAGGCACCCTAGTGGTTCTTGGGGTTAACCGTTATGGCTGCACTGGCCGCCACAAAGCAGATCCCTTTAGAACCGTCAGCCCTGGTCATGCGGATATCCCTTAAATAAAAGCTTATAAAGGGGTTTTCGGAATGCCAGTAGGCTGCCTCCAGGAGATGGCACACATTGACAGAGTGCTGGAATGCTGCAGAAGCAACCAGCGCTCTGACCTTGTGTGCCCGGGTGGATAGGACGGGGAGATCCTTGGACGCCTGGGCGTATGCGGATCTGACCGTCTGAGAGAGCCACCTAGAGATGGTGCCAGCCGAGATGTCTTTCTTATTGTTGGGATTGATGGAAAAAAGTAGACGTCGCTGGGAAGAGCGCCTGGGGCGCGAACGTTCCCAGTAATATCTGAGACACCTGGAAGGGCACAGGTCCATGTCTCCCCCACTTTCCCCGCTTCCAAGGATATCCGCCAGCGAGCAGATGACAAGGGAGGGGGAGGGAGTGCCTGGTTCCTGATTCTTAGCTAGGAACTCAGGAAGGAACTTGAGAGAGACAGAGCCGTCCCTGTGGAAGGCAATGTCTCTGGGGTCCCCGCTGATAGCGTGGATCTTACTGCACCTTCTGGCGGAAGCCAGGGCGAGGAGAAAGGTGGTTTTCATGGAGAGGAGGTCAAAGGGTAAGGTGGATACTGGCTCAAAAGGGGGTTTTCTGAGAGTGTCAAGGACGATGAACAGGTCCCAAAGGGGAGTGCGCCTGGGCGACTGGGACTCGCGTAGGGCCACCCCCCTGGAAATTTCTTTGAGAAGGAAGTCATTCTCAAAGGAGGGACCGCCAAGCTGGCAGATGGTCGTGCAGATGGCCGACCTGTAGCCCCGTATGGAGCTAGCTGAGAGCCTACGGGAGGAGGATTGGTGAGACAGAAAGTTTCCTATCTGGATATTAGAAGGGCGTCATGGGGAACAGAGTGCTCAGAGCACCAAGAGACCCATTTTTCCCAACGGTAGTCGTATAGGGACTCAGTGCTTTCCCTGCGAGAGGCCGTTGCGAGGTCCCGAAGGTCCTGAGAGGCCCCCGCCCCTTCAAGGATGTTAAGGACGGACCGGGATCTATCTGGCCCGGAATTCGAGGCAGATGCTCGCATTCGGGCTGGCACAGGAGCCAGGCGTGAAGGCGGAGCATCTGGGGGTTGGAGTAAGGGCGGCCCGAGCGGGGGGTTGCCTGAGCATGTCCCACCGGGGTTAGTTAGTTCGGCCTGGCAGAGCTGACTAACTGCCGTAGAATGCTATGGTCGGACACGGTATAGTATATGACGCCAAACCTATTGATTTAGGCTGCACATTACCAACAGGTCAATGCTGGTGGCGCTTCTGACCAATGGCAAGCTAGTTAACAGAATTTAATAGGCTACTTTGTTTGACATATGAATCAATATTTACAGGTAAAACAGACAGGATAGAGAAAAAAACAACAAAGAATGTCAAAGTTCAAACAATCTGATTCAGCTTACTTCCATCTGACAATCCACGCCATCCTCTATACAGACATAATTAATATTGTCGTAAAGGACCAGAGGTCATCAAGAAATATAGCCTTTTCGAATTATGTTTATTTTTGTCCCCGTGTACCAGCAACAGTAACATCCTCTGACTGGTAGACAGAGCCATCGGCATTGTTAGGCTTCTACTCCTCCTGCAGTGTGCACACAGCCGGTTGTTTAGCCTGTTGACTGCCGCTGTGGTGATCGGTTGAGAAGTGCGTTCCAGGTAAACAAGATTAAGGGCATCAAGTGTGGGCTGTAGCTGGCTTATGTGGTAACCAAGCTTGCATCAGGTGGCAAATGGGTGGCAGGAAGTTCTTCTGCAATGACGGGAGCTTAATCTGAATGAGAACATTTCCTGGAACTTAGCTTCTAAAATTCAATTAAAGAAGTGGCGAATGTATCAAGGCAATATAAATTTAAGCCTTTGTATGGTGTCACTCCTGCAATGGTTACAAGTTTAAATGTTGGTGGCATCATTTTTTTTTTTTTTTTTTTTCTGTCCCAACTTCTGTGCCACCTCAGAGACAGTACACCCACGCCGCTCTTTCCGACACCCCGTCCACAGCCACAGCCCAGTCGGTCCTGCCTCAGCCACAGCACCGGCAATCTACAGGGAGCAGTCAATGTCAAGTCGTCAAGAAACAACCCACTGCACTGCTACCGAGTCACTTTGGTGGTGTTCAATGGCACCTGTCTTTGGTGGCATCAATTTTCTTTTGGTCATGACCTAGTGTTTTACCTTTCCACTGCTTCATGTTAACACCCTCACCATTTAGTCTGTACACTGCTGCCAACTCACTAAATTATTGTTCAGGGGACAACTGTTTAGTCTGCACACTACTCCCCCACCCCACCCCATCCCCCCAGGGAATGTTCACAGGCTGGTCTACAAAATGCTGCTAGTCCACTGCAGAAAGTTCATGGCCTTTCTGTTTGGTGTGCCAACTGTTTCCACCATTTTTCACAACCTATTTATTTCGGTTGTATTCTACTCTTCGTTCTGACTGTGAATGGCTGACAAACGTACATTCAAAGTTATTCAATGCTGTTTGGAATAATGGAAATGTAACAGAAGAATGGATGAAAGGTTTAATATTACCAATACACAAAGCTAATAGTTTCAGTTTCAGTTTCATCAAGGTGGTGTCACTGTGTGCAGTCTGGTCTGTAAACGCTACACAACATATGGTAAGTTTCGAGACAACACTGCGCATGATTTAAAGCTGATGGATAAATGAATAAATGACTAAGATGAGAGAATTTAAGGAGAGAGTCTCATGCTACAACTTAGCTGATCTCTGACCTACGCATTAGCCAAACGCGTTGGTCAGACCGTGGGTCCCTACCTGATATTGGCTGCACGTACCATTATTATCATTGTATGTACTTGTGGTGAGTGTACACATGTGTGCGTATTTGTGTATGCACAAGTGTGTAAGGTAATAGGAATTTACAAAACCACCCATATAATTACAGATGAGTTACACTGCCAAGCTGTGTGAGCAAATCATTTACACTCATTATCAACAACAGACTTCAAGACTTTGGGGAGAATAACATTTCTTTCAGAATGCCAATGCAGATCTTAGAAAGAACCATATACCTGAGATCATACTTTTGTATCAATGTCACTGGTCGATTTTTTCTTATCTTCCAATAAAAAAAATTGTGCTTTTACTGACTATTGCAAAGTATTTGATCCCATACAGGGCAGTGCTTTATGGAAGAAACTTGTTCATTACGGTACATGTGGTAAATCAGAATATTAACTCACGTGTATTCCGGCACGGTGCCTTTTTACAAGTAATATGGTTACGCATCTGGGTGAAAACCTATGGCCACTTTTGTTTGCATTATACCTGAATGATCTTGAAATGTGTACAATGGAAGTGGTTGTTGTTCGTTGAATATTTACATTAGAACAGAAATGTAACCTCTGAGTGTGACTTTGTTAAGCTGTTTGTACGTTTGCATGCTGATGATGACACTAGTCTCTTAACAGAAACATGACAACAATTATCAAATGCCTTGTGTCAGTATTGTCAGCAGCGGCATATACAGGTAGGTCCTAGGACAGTTCTGCACCAAGTTTGAGGGAATAACTGTCTGTTTGTTCATCCTTTGTTTTCATGGTCTTGAATGTTAGCGTTGTGTTTGTTTGTAATGTGTTTATTATTTTGTTCAGCAGCACAGTAATTCTGTCTTTGCTCTTATCCATGTTAATCAGATCAAGCATGATATTTTGATCAGCCCCTTTTCTGGATGGAATACTTTCTTGATCAATACTCCTGAGTATTTGTCATATTGTCAAGTCAAGTCAAGTGAACTTTATTATCTCAATTTGAGAAAATAATTTGTGGTCACACACATTCACAGCAAATAAACAATAATTTAGCCACATTACCCATTTTCTCACATATGACATACATTCATATAGAGGAATTTGGATTTCAATTAAACATCTTCTCAGTTCATGAAATCAATGGACAGGGGAATAAAACTTTGTTTAAATCTGACACTTCTGCATTTAACCGATCGATATCTTCGTCCTGACTGAAGAAGGTCATACTGATTTGCAAGAACATGGGTGTGGTCTCACGTAATCTTCTTCGCTTTACAAACAACACGGCACCTGTATAGCTCACTCAGACTTTTTTGTCTCTCACCAACGATTTTTCCTCCACGTTCACCACTTTCTCAAGCACATTTCTGCTCTTCACAGTCAACCCACCATACCAACACACATAAATGAGAAAGTTAGAACAGATTCCAAGAAGCATGAATAAAATGTCCGAAGAATGTCAGTATTCACATGAAATGATCGCAGCTTGCGAAGACAATATAATCTGGTTTGACATTTTTTGTGGACATACTCAACATGGGATTTAAAATTCAGCTTATTATCTATAAAAGTTCCTAAATATTTGTATGATTCAACACGTTCTACTTCAACACCTTTGATAAAAAGTGGTGGTACAGCTTTTGGATTCTTTCTAAAATCAATCAACATTTCTTTCGTTTTTGTTACATTCAGATCAAGATAGTTATGATCGCACCAGTCAACAAATCTTTGAACCTCCTTGAAGTAAACAACAGAATCAGAGTTGGAAAGATCCACAAGTGCTGAGTCATCTGAATATTTAATGTACAAAGTTGAATCACTTCCTGAACAATCATTTGTGTACAGAGTAAAAAAGCACTGGTGATAAAACAGTACCCTGGGGTGTGCCAGTTGAAATGACTCTGGAAGACGAAACAACACTTTGATATCGAACAGACTGTGTCCTCTGTGTAAGAAAATCAATTATCCAAAGAATGAGCTTGTTACCCACATTTATGTTAAGGAGTTTCTTTGCCATCAGATGTGGTTGTATGGTGTTGAATGCTGATGAGAAATCAATAAAGAGAATGCGTACAAAGGAGGCAGGTTTTTCGAGGTGTGAAAAAGCATGATGAAGTGTGAGTGTGGCATCATCTGTTGATCTGTTCTGTTGGTATGCGAATTGAAACGGGTCTCTTGGTACTGTGTAGTATCTTTTAAAACATAACCGAGGACAATTCTTTCAAGACATTTCATTGCAACAGATGTGAGGGCAACTGGTCGGTAATCATTTAAGCAGCTTGGGTTGCGTTTTTTGGGAACAGGACATACAGTGGCATTTTTCCATAAAACAGGAATTATACATTCTCTAAGTGACCAGGTAAACAAACGACTGTAAACATAGGAGAGCTGAGAAGCACACACCTTCAACATTTTCCACAGATATTATCAGGGCCCATTGCCTTTCTCACATTTAAACGTTTGAAAAAAAACTGAACATCATTTTCCTCAATCAAAACAGAATCACTTCCATCAACATCGTTTTTAACATTACTTTGGAGTTCTTCCTTAACTTCCTTTAATTCTTTACTAAAATCTTTATCATCAAATCTACAGTAAAAATCGTTCAGCTTTTCTGCAAATTGCTTCTGTTCTTTTGCTGGTTTTTTTGTTACTAATATTTTGGTTTGAACATTTTCCTGAACCTGTGTGACTTGTGTGACTGGTTGTTTTATTTAATTTCTTTTCTTTTTTTATTCATGGTGATTACCTTTTATCTATTGTTTTTAACTGTCCATACCCCTAAAGGGTTAACAAGAAAAACATGTTGTACTGTGCTGCGAACATCCTCTCAAACGAATGCATGGATAAAGACAAAAACAATACACAGAGAAATCTCTGAAGATTGAGTGAATCAAGATGGTGAACAGATCATCTCACCGTAGAGAGGGTCAGTGCAGATCCAGCCTGCTCCCCCACCAACAGCACAGCACTTCTTGGAGCCGTCACACTCTCAAAGTCGTTGCTGCACTCGTACACAGTGATGCCGAACCATCGGAGGGAGGACACTGGCCAGGTTTCTCTGTGATAAACAAAGAACACTGTCAAATAGGATATGAAGGAAGGGACAGAGACAGAGAAAGAGAGAGAGAGCCACACAGATAGACAGACAGACAGAGAGAGATACAGACAGACTGACAGAGAGAAAGACAGACAGGTAGAGAGTGTGTGTGAGAGAGAGAGAGAGAGAGAGAGAGAGAGAGAGAGACAGAGACAGAGAGAGAGAGAGAGGAGAGGCAGAGAGAGAGAAAGATGCAGAGATAGAGACACAGATAGAGACTGAGAGAGTTTTGTTTCTCTATTTTATAGAAGCCAAAATACACACGGACATTCTGTGACTTTGTTAATGTTGCTGTTGTTTTGCTGTGGCAAATTCCAAGAGCCTGCTACTTACAAAGAGTCAGGATTTGTCTCTACACTGGGTATGAAGTGCAGCAGAAACAAACAATACAAACCCACTATACCACATCAGACTACTAATCAGCAAAGCAGTCCCTGCCACCAGCCCTGTAACAGTCACCGTTGTCAGATGCTTTGAGCAGTCTGATTTTTCAAGAAGTAAAAAAACAATTTTGTCATTTAAAGCACTCCATTCATCCAGTGGCATCCAGATCACAACTATCATCTGTTGATGCCCAGTGAAAACAGCAGACCAGGTGGCCCCAGACCAGACTTGCTTAGGAAGCATAGACCTGTCTCTACCTGGGAATCCATCATGACGATAGTTCATCATGTGACTCGGAACTTTGGCAAACGTATTGTCAAACCACCCCCATTTACTCATATATACCCAGTTCTGTTGTCCCTCTCGGTCACAACATGACTTGTGACTGTTCTGTTGCTGCTGTAGGTAGTTACAAAGTACAGACGAGTGTCTTTCAACTAGAGTATGGCAGAACCTTCGAACAAAAACAAAACTAATCATACTGTGTGTTTTTAAAACACACACACACACACACACACAGAGAGAGAGAGAGAGAGAGAGAGAGAGAGAGAGAGAGAGAGAGAGAGAGAGAGAGAGAGAGAGAGAGAATTAAAATTCACAGAATCCAACAGACCTATAAACAAGCGGTTTCCACCACCACTAGTCTTGCTTTCAACAATTATGACAGTTTCAGATTCAATTACTGAACATATCATTTCCATTTTGCTTTCGAAAATCTGTGTAGAACACAAGCATACAAACAGTGAGATGACTTACCATTCATCACTTAGGTAAGGGAGCCTCGATGTTGCTATATTACATCCTAATTATCAAATTATTAAACTTAAAAACGCTCCATGTATGTTGACCATTAAACGCCGAGATTTACATCTGAATAGCGCCACTGTTTAAAGATGACATATATTTGAGTAGCATCACGGGTGCCATCTTCTGTTCTCTGTCTGTCTCTCTTTATTGTGTATTCGTAAGCATAACTGTTGCTTGTTACTTCTGGTTGAACAAGTCTCCTAGTCTTCAAGTTATCACTGGAAATACAAGTGTTTCTGGATCTATGATTCTTTCTTTGGTCAAAAAAAAAAATTGTCTATGAGCAAATCACTCTCACAACCCAAATAAGAGACATGGCAAGCACCGGCCTACCTCTGGTCGACACCTAGTATTTCAGCAGCAGTGAAACAATATGAAAGTCTTTACTTTTTGTAACAGTCACAAACAACTCTTCTCTTTAGAAAAATCAGTGACTATCTACCCTACAAAAACAACAACAACAATGACAACAATAACAAAAGGAAAGATGCTTACGATCTTCGTGGTAGAGCAGCTGGCAATGGCAGCAGCCTTTGTGAAGCACTCATCCCCAGTAAAGGCGTGGACTACAGTGCACTCAGAAAACTGGCTGGCGCCATATGGGCACCACACATCCTGAATCCACAGTGGCAGTCGCCCCTCTGTTTTCACGTAGTCTGCAGTACCTCCTACATACATAGCCCTGACTCTGGCAGAACAGTCTGGCCGCCGTGTCATCAAAATGGTCCGAGCACACAGTTCCCAATGTCCCATACTTCTCGACAAACACAATACCGTTCTCACTCAAAGCCCAGCTGGTGATTTCTGCAACACAATCCATTGCGTTAAACACATCTCAGGGGATGTTGTGTGTTAAACGGAAAACAACTTCAGTTCAATTTTAATTCATGCTGGTTACAGCCCAGCCGATGCAACGGGTCTGTATCAAGGCTGTCACCTCAACTGAAAACTAATGATGTGACAGAAAGGTGAAATAATGCAGTCATATCGCTTAACAGCCATGGTTTGGGAATGCAGTTATATAAAAATACATCAAAATATAAACAATAGCGGAATCTACTTTACTAAGCCTTAACCTCATGAAGTAGTGGAATAACTGTCACGTTATTGTTACTTATAGTGCGAGTCCAATAATGAATTTGTCAGGTATCTGCATAAATGTACCCAAGTGGATTGTATGTTTATCGCCGAGCATAGATATGCACGCTATTAAACACATTCAACAAAGGTTCTCCTTCTCTGCAACTATTAACCAATTTCATATTCAATCCTCCATTCTGATTCCGGCACAGCCGCTATCATCTATTCATTACCTTCGCCAAGGTGGCTGTGGCTGTCACTTGCATCCTTGTGTTTGTTAGATATTACAAAAGCAACTGAACCAAATTTTACCGAATTTGGTGTAAAGATGGAACTTGGCCCAAGGATGAAACCCATAA
The DNA here is from genome assembly GCA_016801955.1 of Conus betulinus. Taxonomy (NCBI): domain Eukaryota; kingdom Metazoa; phylum Mollusca; class Gastropoda; order Neogastropoda; family Conidae; genus Conus; species Conus betulinus. Next base: position 257,519 of record JADBJO010000403.1, read on the forward strand.
GTGTGGGTTTCGACTGGGATCAAAGGGGAGTAGCAAGGATTTTGTGTGTGTGTGACAGTTCTACCTTTTCCCATGTGTCTTTCTAGTTGATTTCTGTTTTTCAATGACCTCGCCAAGGTGATACCGTTCTCATCCACGTTGGTTGAGTTATTTGTCCATCAGCATCATTACGCAAAAACTGCAACAGGGATTTTTATGAAACACAGTTGAACATTTGAATGGGACTCAAGAGCGAAACCAGATAGAAATATGGTGCAGATCTGTGATGCTGTTCTGGATCACAGGATGGATCTAGGATCTGTTCAACCGTGGCTGAGGTCCATCCTCTCCCAAGTGACCCAGCTCAATGTGCAGGTTAACTTAGAGATCTTCTTAAAAACACACTGCTATGAAGAAGAATCTAGAATACTGAGAAATGCAATGCATTCACAGAAGCACAGAAAAAAAAACAAAATATTATTGACAATTGATATCATCAACCCAGAACCCAAAATTGGTATGGAGAACTATAAATGAGCTTACAAATAATCAATCTTCATCAAAATTAATTGTAATTAAAGGCCTCTCTGTTGAACAGCTGAACACCCAATTCTGCTCTATAGCCAATAAAATTGTCATGACAGATTCATCCAGATCAAACAACCTTCAAGAACTAAAACAATTTTGCCATGATAAAAACATCACATACGAACTTTCTATTCCCCCAAACAATCTTATCACTTACCTAAGGCAGACAGGTACCTGCGGGGTGGATGGCCTAGAGGGCAAAATCCTCAAACTATCATCTCCAGCAATTACAGACATGTTAACATACGTCTTTAATTTTATGCATCAACAAAAATTATTTTTCCCATTGTTTCAAAAAAGCAACAGTTATACCTGTCTATAAGACTGGTGACAACTCAGACCCTGCAAACTACAGGCCAATCTCCATCATTTCCACTATTTCCAAACCTTTGGAAAACACATAAACAAACACACATTACACCACCTAATACATACCACTTGCTTCATCCAAGACTGTTCGGGTTCCGACAAAACCATTCATGTCACACAGACTTAATCAACCTGGTTGATGCCTGGCTAAATAATCTCCTTCTTAGGAAATAAAATTGTATGGCTTATCCACAAATACTCTTACGCTTTTCCATTCATATCTCACAAATAGGCAACAGTGTGTAAAAATTAAGATAACTGTCTCTTCATTTAAAACACTTTCCTACGGCATCCCACAGGGCTCTATACAAGGTGCCTTACTCTTCACAATTTAAATCAATAATCTACCTCCATATCACATCCACCTGTGAACTCTTTGCTGATGATATAACAATATACACAAATCATTCTGATATTACTGCTCTTGCAAAAACTTTTCAAAGAAAGTGCAAATGATCTCGTAAAATGGGACTGAACTCAATAACATGTTGCTTCACCCTCAAAAAACTAAAATCCATGCTAATCACAACCAGGCAAAAAAGATAGTCTCACGGTTTGGTTGCCTCCCCTACATCTTAAAGATAAACCCATCGAACAGGTTACATGCTACAAAGTGCTAGGAATAACAATTGATAACAATATCAGTTGGCAAGCTCACATAATTGCAATGTGCAACAAATTTTCACAGAAAGTCGATCAACTCTCCAAAATCAAACGCTTCCTCGACTTCCACTCACACAACTTCTTTTCCAGTCTTGTATTCAATCATACGTAGACTATGGGTCTACTCATGGGACTCTGCTAGCGCCAACACCATCAAACCCATGCTGAGCCTACACAAACAGGCACTCAAATTAGACCTAAAAAAGCTGGTCTCCTGGACTCTAGACTATAAAAAGGTTCTAATTCTCCCCTTAAGTTTTAGATTAGAATACAACAAAGGGATCATAATGCACACGAGTGTGTCTGGGTAGGCACCCTTAACATTAGTTCACAGATTTTCAATTAATTCCTCAAGGACACTACCCAAAATTCATATCTCTGTTCCAAGAACTGACTTACTCAAATCCAGTTTAACATATTCAAGCCCCGTCCTTGCCTAATGTATAAACCCTGACTATTAAGAAAGTGTTTTGCTCTTGAAATTCATGTTATTCTGTTTAGTAAGAGTGTCTTTTGTGAGTAGGTGTGTGAGTGTGAGTGTGAGAGTGTGAGTGTGAGTGTGTGTGTGTGTGTGTGTGTGTGTGTGTGTGTTTCCTACTACCTCTTGCATTCTTGTCATAATGTCTTTATGCTTGTATTCTCCCTCTCTCTCTCAACTATTTTCTGCTGAAATGTTGTTGATTTGTTACCTATATGACATGCTCCCTCCTTCCCCCCCCCCCCCCCCCCCAACCCATGGTGACTGGGCTACCATGATGCATCTTTCCTCTCCATTTGTGTTATTTTCATTCTTTTTCCTGGGGCTTCAAAACTGACTGCTTTGCATCTTGCTGGTATTTTTTGTTTGCTAGATTGTTCTAAACATGCTCTCTCTCACACCACACTCTCACTCTCTCTCCCTCTCTCTCACCCTTCCACTCCTGCATCTCTCTTTGTCACTCTCTCTCTCTCACTCTCTCTCTCTCTCTATTTCATTTTGATTATTTTTCTTAACTTATTTTTCACTTTCATTTTTGCATTATTTTAGTTCAAGCCACTTTTTGCGTGCTTCTACATTTGTTGCTTTGTCTTATTTTGCATTGTTGACCCTACTCAGGGTGAGGACTGGATGCAAAAAAGCATGTCTGTGCTTATCTATTATCCTCGTAAACAAAGAATTTTGTCTGGTCTTGTCAATCTTACCATCAGACACCGCCTCATCATAGCAGAGCACAGCAGCCAGGTGATCCACACTGCACAGGGTCTGTTTCTCCACGCAGGTCTCCACGGACGCTCCAGACTCCAAACAGCTGGAACTGAGAAGCACTCCCCCTTCGTTCTGGAGTCCCAGGAACAACGAAGAATTCAATGACAAGGCTCTTACACCTGGATGTCCTGTGGCGTTCTGGCATAGAGCGTCCAGGGCCGAGGATGTCAGGCCCTCCAAGCATACGTCTTGATACCGGTCATCATAGTAAAGCTGAAGAACGCCTGTCTTGTTCTGGAAGCCAGTGTTCAGTCTGACTGCAGATCAGAAGAGGTGACAAGTGCAGGTGTAAGAGAGACACACAGAAGGAGCAGGTAATGTAATCAAATGTCATTCCCAAATCTAAAATGATGTTTAGGACACAAAAACCGACAAATGTGATATATACTGAACGGTTTCTACATGGCAAAAGCTTGTTAAATGTACACATAGGTGTCTGCAGGCCTCCCAAAACATTTTCAGTTCACAAAGTGACAAACCAAACTGAGACTAAAAATCACACCTCTCAGCAGGTTATACATCATTCCTGGCTATGGCTCCCCCCCCCTTCCCCCCCCCCCCCCTCAATGTATGCGAGAACAAAATGTGCATAATACAATCCTTTACTTAATGATATGGTGTCCACAATATTGCAATAATTCTTGGTCATAACTGGTGATCTCTACTTAGGTCACACATCGATTAAAAAAGAAGCCTTTTGTTTTCTATGCTGTGTATTGAACTGTACTGTACTGTCTTGGTGTATCATGTCAGACAGTGTTGTGTTGCTTTACACCACTCTGCACAGCATCACTGTGTTATTCCCTCATGCAGAACTGTATTCCACAATGCAGTAACATATTCCGTGGTGTGTGTACTATACCGAATTTAAATAAATCATATTGCATTGCATTACAGCTTACTGTACTGTATTGCATTATAATGTGTTGCACTGTATGGTTATTGCTTTATCATTACAACATATTTCTTTTGTGTGAATTCAAATTTTTTAAAAGGCAAAATGGCCAGTAGTAAGCTATCCATTTTTCTGCCTTTTTTAAAAAACCTATTTATCTCTATCTATCTATCTATCTCAGACAGATAGGTACAGATTGACAGATAGACAGACAGATAGATAGAGAGAGAGATAGACAGACAGACAAAGATAGATATCATCACCTATTTAACTTGTAAGTTCAGATGTACATGACAAATGTGATGCCAACAGAAAAAAAATTTCAGGACATGAATACTTTAAAAAAAACACAACAGCATTTAAAATGATACAACTCTTGAAGAAAAATAAGTAAGGAAATCCCTTTAATATGCCAGAAACTTCAAAGTTTCAAAGTTGTTCTTTTTTTCTTTGAACTGCCTATTCTGATACAGGATCATTACAAATATCTACGTCAGTTTAACACACATGTCAAAATTCATGTCAACACAGACACTCAAGAAAGCCGAAACAAAGGCGCGCACACACACACACACACACACACACACACACACACACACACACACACGCACACAATATTACAACACTGGACAGATCATTCAACAGTGAACACAGCGCAGGCTTCTAAGGGTTGGTGCAGGACTGCTCCCAGCTGGTTTGTTCAGCATTTGAGGACAGTACAGTACTTCTCTCTGGTCCCACCCGTACCTTCGGGAGTAATTTTTTTCTTTCTTCTACAACATCAGACGATCATTTAAAACAACAATGTTACAATGAGGTTCAACACTTACCTCTGCTATTGTAGCACACACACACACACACACACACACACACAGTGGACATGGTAACAATGAGGGTCAGCACATACCTTTGCTATCGTAGCAAAACACTGCCGCGAACCCGCCAGCCCTGTAGGGCATGAAACCGACAGTGGCATTGTTGGGCTCCGCACTATGATACAGTTGGCGCCATCCACCGTCTCGGCAGCTCTCCAAGCCAAGGGCATTGCCATAGCAGGACCATGTGAAGTCTGTGCCCCCCACACTGTGGTGACTGCTGGTAGAGGAAGGTCTCCCAGGTATCTGGACAGTAGAGGTCATCCGTTTGTGAAGAAAAATAAAGACAAGGAATTCAAGCAGAGAGAGCGGGGGTGTTGCGATGTTGTGTAGTGTGGCGTTTTGTTGTTGTACCTGTCGGGGGGTGAATGCATAGATGTGCGTTGGGGGGGGGGGGGGGGGGGGGGGGAATGTGTGTGTACGACAGAGAGAAAAAAAGAAGAAAAAAAAAGAAAGAAAGAAGAAAAAGAAAGAAAGAAAGAAAGAGAAAGACAGAGAGAAATTTAACCATATTTGAGCAACAAACTAGTAATAATGATGGGAATGGATAGCTAACTAGTGAGGAGGGAAGGGTGAGAGTGGAAGTGTTGAGCCTAAAGCAGGAACGAAAGGGATGGGTAATAATGAAAAGAGAGACAGACAGACAGAGAGACAGACAGAGAGAGAGAGAGAGACAGAAAAGCAACAAATACTTTTTTCCTCTCAGATTTGGGCCTGGGTCTCTAACTTTGTGGGGTAGACATAAGGGAAACTTTCCTGAATGAAAAACAGACAAACAATCTACAAGACAAATCACGACACGTTTCGACCTCTTCGGTCTTCTTCAGGCAAGAAAAAAACAACATTGAGGACAATGGAAACAAAGAACGAGCAATCACTTATTGCCCCAAATTGGTCGCAAGATGTGACACACACATTTGCATGGGTTTTTGCTTTGTTAGAAATGTTGAGGAAGGCCCGCTCGTTTATGCAAGAGCAGACTAGACTTCAATGAAATGAAGAATGAAACCTAATGCAGTCTGTGCTTGGAGCTAAACCAGACGTTCGACCCAAACTTCCAGCTGTTCTCCATCTCAGTGTAGCTCGCACATCTTCTTTGCCCGCTGAACAAAGAAAATGAACGCCTCCCCAAATAAACAACAAAATTTTGTCACAAACTGCACCAGTGAAAGTGACACAAATGCTCTGCTGTTCTTTTTTTGCTTGCTGTCCTTTCCTCTATACTTCAACTGTATTACTTCCAAGCTGCTAAATCTGGCCCCTTGCCCCTCAGTCACACCCTGATTGTCCCGCAGCAAATGCCAGCACCAGCTATTTCACAGGAACAGTCAACGTCAAGTTGTCACGAGGGCAACCTGCCAGATCACTGTAGTGGCACCAGATCACAGTGGTGGTGTTCCATGGCACCAGATCACAGTGGTGGTGTTCCGTGGCACCAGATCACTGTGGTGGTGTTCAGTGGTGCCTGTTCTGATAAAACATACACAGGACACCAGATCACTATGGTGGTGTTCAGTGGCACCAGATCACTGTGGTGGTGTTCAGTAGTGCCTGTTCTGATAAAACATACACAGGACACCAGATCACTGTGGTGGTGTTCAGTGGCACCAGATCACTGTGGTGGTGTTCAGTGGTGCCTGTTCTGATAAAACAAACACAGGACACCAGATCACTGTGGTGGTGTTCAGTGGTGCCTGTTCTCATCCAGCATACACAGAACACCACCTACTAAGTCCGCTACTGACGACAACACTTGCTCAGTCGCAGAGCCAGCATGAGCATCCCTTCCCTGAGGGTGTCATCATGTCCATCCAATGACAGTCCCCATGAACAGTTGACACCGACTACCTCAACACCAACTTGTACAGAGCCTAGATACAGAGAGGTCTTGTCGCTGAGGTCACCAAGACAGCAGGGCAAGAAGGGCCACAGATCTTGGAACTTTTTTCACTGATTGATGAAGATGATGACAGTGATGTACGGAATTCCAATCCAGTCTGAGACTACATGACACGGCTAAACTCCACATTTACTTTCATATTGTAGACCGGCATCAACATGACCCTAGAGATACAGACACCTGCAGTGTTGATGATAAAATCTGAGCAACATTCTCAGAGACCATCCATTAAATGCACGAAACCCGACTGTGTGTGGTTCCAGTCTTCTCAAACTCAGCCTACAGCAAAGTCACTTCTGCGTACAAGGCCATCAGGGCCGAATAATGGCTCTGATGGAAATCGAATCTATGACCTCCCAGCCCGCCATCGGCTACGCTAACCACTACGCCACAGAGGCTAGTCTGCTGGAATTTTCATTCAGCTGAACGCACTGGTGGAGTACCGACAACATAATTTCTGAATTTGGTTTCACCTTGGGAATCTTTTCTTTTTACATCAGAAAGACGCACAACACAATACTTGCAACTAGCTAATAATATACTGCACAAATTTGTGTGAGTGCACACGCCTGTCCTGCACACACACACACACACACACACACACACACACACAACAAAGTACACAGACACATGCACACATACACACACTTACTAATAAATATAAAATCAATACAGAAAACAGTTCAAGGCAGAAATCCTGGCAATACTACAAGTAACCGTGTCACAAGTTTTACCTTTCCCCACTGACAAAACCGAGACTGCGACAGAGAACATTGTAATGCACAGGCTCCAGATCAGCATACAGAAGGCTTCCGTACCATTGTAGTCCACATACACAAAGCCAGAACTGTTGGTTGGACCTCCACTGAGTCTGTAGCCAGCCACTGGCAACAAACAGCAGCATGCTCATAGCCCTGTGCTGCCCATACACTTTCATAGCAATATCATGAATGTATTCTGCATGCTGCAGGTAGCTCTATTCCCAAACTAAATTTTCCAAAACCAGGAGCTTTATGGCTATTTGTCCTATGAAAACAGCACTTCATTTCCATTTTTTTAAAAACTTACCATGGGACGGTGGGTGGGGGGGGGGGTGGGGGGGTAAACCGCAGCATGGAAGCCTTCTGAAAAAGTAAATAATACGTGGAAACAAGTGCAGGCTAAACAAGTTCTCTGTCACCATGACAATATCTTCGCAAAGAATGTTTATACAAGCATGCAAGAGTGTGTGTGTAATATATATATATATATATATATATAGATATAGATATATATATATATACTTATCAACACCCCATAAGGAGTCGCCACCAATGTGTAACTGTGTCTTTCAATTCTGTAATTCAGGCTTCACGCTAAAAAGGTAAGTGCACTGCCCATGATCGAATGGTCAGAGAATTCGGCTGTGGAGCTGGTAGTCCCGAGTTCAAACCACTCATGGAGTCAGATTTTTTCACAGCTTGAACCCCCCCCCCCCCCCCCCCTTCCACTTTCTGTCTACCCAGCCATAAATGAGTCCTTGTGCGGTTCAGGAAAGGTTGACATGCCAGAAGGAGAGGGATGGGCTTCATCTTCCTAATAGCCATGCCCAATACAAGTGAATCTGTAAAAGTTCACTGTCATCCTTTCGGACATCAGGCCAGCTGACTTTCACCTTCATCTTCATGCTAACATGCCAGTCATTTCGGGTCTGAAAGACGGAATTCATGGCCGACAAACCGATGCTTCATCTCATGTGTTCATTCATCTCGCAGCGTTGTGCAAAAATGCTGTCATTCTATTGTATTAACACTGATCCTTATTGAATACAATTCTTTATATAGTTGTATGGCACTGTTAGCCGCTCAATAATAAGACCTCACAAACACTAAAAACAAATCAATAATGGCTCTTATGACTTGAATATTGCATCCAAGTTCTGATTTTTAAATCAAGGGTAAACCTGAAAAGAGTTTCATCCCTAAAAGATAAATCAACTTCTCTCCCCTTTCAAGAGTCTAGAAGTCTGCAAGTGAACACCGATACACAGTTATCGGAGATGCATACATTTATCTATAACCATTGATATATATGCTTTTTTTCTCTATAGCATCCGCTTTCACGTTCAAACGTTTGCCTCTTTGCTGCTGATGCTATAGGACACATCTGAGCTAACAGACCTTACAAGTGTGATTTTCTATAGTGTGGCTGTTACCTGGTAAACATACAGAAGACAGTTCGAAACTCAGCTACCAGACTTCTTTGGCAATGGCATGTTCTCATCAGTACTCACGGTCTTCACTGTTGTAGCATGTTACGGCTGCAGCCTCGGTATAGCGGCATGATTCTGAGCTCTGCAAGTCAATCTTGGACCACAGGCACTGTCTAAGGCTGGTGCTGTTGCTGTCACAGGCTACATCGTGAAGCAGATGAGGTAGATTGTCTCCCCTGTCCTTCCTTCCTACAAATCCACCTTCATAACCTGTAAAAGGACCAAGAAATGGGAGTCGTTGTTTACCACTGTTTAAACAAACTTCTTGTGGGGAGTTTTGACGTAATGTTCCTCAGACCTAAAAAAACATCATCAAAAAAAACAGCAGCAAAGAAGCAACACAGAATCATCTCCCATACAAACAGAATTATGAAAAAAAAACCATCCCCTAGTGTACACGTGTGTGCTCACTGAATGTCACATTAGTTACCCATGCAGACAATCTTATTAAGAAGAAAAACAGAGATATATATATATATATATATATATATATATATATATATATATATATATATATATATATATAGTTTTCAAGCAGACTCTTTTGAATCCAAGGTTAAAAATCTTTCTTTTGAATCCAAAGCTAAAAACTATTTCCTTTTTTAGTCTCTCACCACCTCCCCAAAGCCCTGGCAATGAAATGTCTATCCACATTTCATTTATTAATTCATGAGCATTATCACAACATATTTAAGACATTTATACACATCACATTTGCCATCACATCAACACTGAAGGATCTATTCACATTTCAGTCATACCTCCTAAGCATCATCACAACATATTCAAGACATTCATATACATCATATTTGCCATCACACCAACATAACTTCAGCAGACCTGCTACACAAAACATGTTTTGCCACGCAATAGCATAGTTACCCACCTGCAGATATGCAAACGGTGTTGGCATCTGCCTCAGTCCAGCTGTCTGCACAGATCGTGCCCCACTCCCCATCGTAGTACACCAGAACCAGCCGTCGGGAGAAGCCCTGATCGGGGCCTAGCAGCTCTACGTCCAGGTTCTCCACTGCATAGAAACAATGACTTCACGCTAGTAGGGTACTGGGAAGAGGAAAAACTTATTGGAATCTTATAAAAAGAGACTTGTACGTTACTGATTTCACCTTACCCTATGATTATATGATGATGTGATGAGGGCAGAATTATCCCATTTTTTATAGGCAGTGTGTGTTGGTATACGTGATGTAGGTGTGTCAATTTTTTTTTCATTAAAATGCATACAAAGTATGTACAGTTTTTGTGCTTCATGCCAATATTTACGTTGCCCTTAAAATGCTCTAGATCGGTTAGTTCTATACAGATGCCTCTTTATTATTTGCAATTGGATATCCATCAGAAGATTTTCTAATACACTGCTGGCTGAACTTTTACAGGGATTCATATGACTGTGGGACATCGGTCACCGGAGTGATTTCTCTTGCGTAGGACAAAAACGTTTTCAGTCAAATGGGCACCTCGTGCTAATGTTTTTTTTTTTAACCAAGTTGGACTCGGCAGTCAATGATTATAAACAAGTCACATCCAGTTGTATCTACTTTTATGATTTTTAGAACAACACAGAAATGATTTGAAGCCAGCATGTATGCAGGTTATTGCTGACTTGAAATACCTACTTCGGCGAAACACGACTTCCTGTTCAGGAGAAGTAACTCTGACAGTCTTTATTAAACCATGCCGCCAAATAAACAAGAGAAGTTGTTGCAGAGTATGCTCAATTTCTGACAGCAATGAACAGGTGGGAGTGAAGTAACCAAGACTTCTGTATAATCTTATATACCTGCACAAGGTGAATGACTTTCCGTTGTGTGCAGCAAGCACAAAAATAAGGTCTTGTCCATTTAAACTGATCAAGGCAGCAAAGTTAATTTCTGTAATTTCTAAATGTCACTCTTCAGTTCAAAGTATTTCTTTGAAAAAAAAATTTTTTTTATTTGTTTCAGTCTTGCATAATTTGTCAACCATCTAAATTCTTATTTTTGCTGGCTTCTGCTTTTCAACTTAAGTATCTTAGCAGCTATTGTTTTACCTGGATAATGATCCCAATACTTTGTCCCTTGGATTTTCCATGACATTCTATTGATTTTCCAGATGGTATGACGCATGTTCTGTGTGTTTGAATTTCAGATGAACCACAGCTTTCCAGGCAAGGTATCTGAGCCATATGTGTAACCCATAACATGCCACATTCTACACTGTTTGCTGCCTTTTACTATAGGTTGCCCATTCTCCGTTGTCATGACCATTCTTAATCACTAACGGTGTATGGGCTGATATTTCCATAATGCTATGTTTATTTCTCTTTCACGGTGCCCCTGAGAGATAATGTTACCTGGAGGCACTCTGTAAAGTAAAAAAAAAAGCAAAACAAAACAAAACTGGGCACAGAAAAAAAAATCATGAATAAAAAATCAATTCTCTGACCCTTCATGGACGTAAAGATGATGAACAGAAACACGCTTTGTGTTATAAAATAAGAATCAAACCTGAAACGTTAACCACATCATTCGCAGACAGCGATTTGACTACAATATCTTTGAAAGTAGGGTAAGTGTAATTAAGTAATGTAATTATGCATGTAAAGATTTGGTGACTGCATAAAGAAAGTTATAATAGAGGTTACCATACTTCATCCCCCATCTTTATAAGTTTGTCAATATTGAAACATATGCCCCGTCCTGGTTTGAACAGGCTGAAAAAAGACTTTGGTATCAAGCGCTTCCTTTGAATAAACTCTTCAAAGATCATACTGTGTGTGTGTGTTTGTGTGTGTATGAGTGTGTGTTCGTGCGTGTATGCATGTGTGTGTGTGTGTGTGTGTGTGTGTGTGTGTGTGTGTGTGTGTGTGTGTGTGCATGTGTGTGTGTGTGTGTGTGTGTGTGTGAGACCCGTCATCCATGAAATTGTTCTGGCAAGCTCCAAGTTTTGAAAACAATTCACATTATCCTTGTTTCATAATTTTCACAACAAAGAGCTAATTTTCTTCCTGGTGTCTAATACCACCTGACATATTTCAGAATCTACATCCAACTCCAAGCCATATCGGAATTGTATGAAAATCACTATCCACTCAAACAAAATCCTTTTTCACACTTTGTCATTTTAAAATTTCCTTGAACATAACCTTTGTGCTATTTTGACATTTGCTGAAGATCTCCAGTACGGATGGAACTGTTTCAATGTTTGAACTAATTTCAAAGAAAAAAGGTCTGTTGACCGAATCTGATAGAACAGAAAAAACAAGTGACAAGAGATCTTAAAACCTGCAGCTTCCAAGGCAAGTCAACAAAAGCATTGACATTAATTTGAGAATAACAGATCTGCTAGAGATGGCAGCAATATCAATATTGTGGACCAGTTTTAAATAAAAGGTTACACGAAGACCCCAGGTGTGGCAATCACTTATCACACATAAAAGAATTCTTGGCAACATAGGATGGGTTCTTTAAGAAAATGTGGCAAAACACTTTTTTTTTTCTTATACGGTACAAAGAATAGTTTTTGAGTATGTCTTACAGATATGCCATTTGTATGTTAGAGAACTGCATAGATTCCTCTTTTGGTGCATATATGAACTCTGAATCTATTTGATAAAAATTTGATCTGGATAGAAAAAAAAAAGAATAAGCCTCAGACACATACACATGATTTGTAAACAAACCTAACACAAACCACATAAAAAAAACCCATGGGATGTTACATCATGTTGGCAAGTTCTCCTCAGGAGAAAAACATCTGAACAATTCGGGAGAATAATCTGTTCAGTCAGTGCAATGTTACAACATACTACCTACTGTAAGCCATGAACAAAACCTCCTTCTTCAGGGTCATGATGACAGCGCACAACAGCGGCACCTGGACAGTGAGACCGTTCCTGCTCGATGAGGCAGTCTGTGAACAGCTCCTCTTGGCCTGTGCAGTTGACCCGGTAGTACTGTAGTGACTGTAGTCGTAGGGATTGAAGCCCCAGTTCACTCCCCCCTCTGCGAAACCGATCTCCTTGCAGAACAGGTCTGCAGTGAAATTGTCAAAGCCACTGTGACAGAAGGGGAATGCTTGCTGTGCAGACTTGTCATCCGGTCGAAAGATTTGCGGGACCCCAGACGAGTTGAAGAGGCCTGTGTGCAGTTTTACTGCAAAAATAGTGCAAAGAAATAGAGTGACATGTGACAGACTTGTACCAGAGTATGACTGATTAGCTATATCAGCATATATAAACACTGGAATATACAGTAAATGAAGTTGTTTCTGATGGCTGTTAATTCATAGACACAGACTGTATAATCCAAACTTACATATTTCGGGAACATAATTCAGAAAGAAAACACAAGTCTGCAACACCATGCATTAAGTATTCAACAAGTTCACAATCCCTGTATTTGAAACAAAGCACTCATTAGAAAAAAAAAATTAACTACTGTATGTTAAGTTCTTCGACCAAACAACACAGGTCAAGCAAATTTGGATCAAAGGAACATGAATCAAACCAAAAACCATAGTAAATTTGTCAAAACTTATAAAAGCAGTGAGAAAGAACATGATCAAACAATACTCCAGTAAGAATAAATGACAGCTGTCAATCATCAACTCTCCTACTGCCGTTGGCGGGTAGATCCACACATGATCTCTGCTATACACAAGAACCTTGGGCAGGCACAAACGCCGAGGCCTGCGGCTGTTCCGGTCTCTCTCTTCCATCCCTTCTTTTGCGACTTGCATCACACTTTTCGTTAACACACGCATGCGCAGTCGATTCCAGATGGACTGGCTTTGCAAATGGTGGATTATTTTGGTTTGAACCTAAGAAAAGTCATATTTTTTAGCAATTTTTGCCATGGAACCGAACAAAAAATTCTGGCAAGAGCTCCTACAAGACGGAGACAGCAACGACGAAACCTTCCAGGGTTTTACTGCTGAAGAAATTAGTGAAAGTAAACTTAAACACATCAAAAGAGATCGTGAAGTGACATTACTTTTGAAACTAATGTTAGTTACAGGGATCTTTTGAGCAATTCCGAGGACGAAGATGCAAGTAACAGCGATCCATCTGTGTGTGCATATCATTTTGATCATTGGCCAAGAGATTTTGAAATAGACATTAGAAAACTCATATCCAATTTATTTTCATTTCAGACTTTTATTCACTCATTTCTGCACATGAACGCAAAATTGAATGCAAATTGATGCATAACTCTATTTTTTTTTTTTTTTTTAATGAAAGCAAATGGAAATTTTAACAAATGTTAAAGAATTACTTCGTTTCCAACAGGAAGTAAGTAACAGAAAACCTTGGTAGTAGGAGCGTTACCAGGGTTCTTTGCCGACTCCAAAACCAATTTCATTCTGCCACTCAGCAGGCTTTTAGACTTGGGCATCAGTTTGTGCCTAACTATCCCTCCTCTCCCCTAAACCTTCTACCACCAAGCAAAACTAGGTTCTGCTGGAACCTATCAGATTTCAATTTTTTCGATAGTTTAACACTGAAAGTATTAAAAAAAAAAGAAGTCCAGTTGCTGCATTGTGAAAATTGATGTTAACCCTTGTCCCATAAAGAAAGATCAACCGTCTTTTCAACACTTATATTTCATCCCATATTCAAGTATTTGGATCAAGATATAGATTTTGCGGAAATTACTGAAGCAAAAATGATAGCCTTTTATTAACTTTACACATTTCCTGCCCTGGTCAAGTCAGAAGTGGTGATCTTCAGAACTTTGGTCAAACCCATAGAATGTGAACTGTGAACAAGACAGATCTGAACTTTGGCAAGTATAGAAAGATCCACACAAAATACTGAGGGGGAGAAGGGGGGATAGTTTGTTTCAGTCTGAAGGAATGTTATAACATTTTTTTTTAAACCCAGCTGCAAACGTACATGATTTCCTATGACATAACTTACAGATCTCATACCTTCTTTGTTACCCAACAATAACAACAATAACAAATTGAAGCGTCTCCTTACATTATTCTTACTCTTCATTATCTGAAGGTTTCCAGTCAAAGACACTATTCTGTCTGTGTTTTCTACGACTGACAGTGAGTCCACTCTTCACAATCTTTGACGAACATTCCTTTGGGTTTCCACAGAGCTGACCACCGCAGAGACAGTTTACTGCCAGCTGCACAAGCTAAGAGGATAACTGGCCCAAGCATGGGCACCTGACATTCCAATCATTTTACACCTGTAGCAAACAGCACGGTCAAAATGATTTCACACAGGAATCAGCGACCACGTGCTACTGGTGCAAAGATACAAATGGTGTGTGGCATGTATTTGCTTGATCACATTTTAAACAAAGCTTAAAAGCGTGTTTATAATAACTCTGCCAAACAACTTCGACAAAGGAATCACAGGACAAAACACGACGCATTACTACCTCTTAGGTCTTCTTCAGTTTGCAACTACCCCACATTTGAAATGACTGATGCATCCTGAAAGGTCACCATTCAACTCTCTAATACAGGTTCTTCAGTTACTGTTGCCGACTGCCTTCCCTCACCTGGTTTGTCAAAGCAGAACACTTTAACCAGATAGCCCTGTACGCCGTCGCAAGGGAACCCCATCAACATGCCATTGGTGTCGTTGGCCCACACTTCTGGCCCAAACTGCCACCCGTCAGACACACAGCCCTCCACGTCCTCAGAGTCAGAGTCACAAGATAGGAAAGTCCTCCACACCTTGCCAGGGATAGGGAGGTCCAAGCTGACGGGGAGGATGGTTCCTCCGTTCTCGTAGCCCGCGGCACGGCACAGGCTGGCGGCTGCAGACTGGTCCACGTGCGGGGAGCAGAGAAGTCCGGAGCCACCATCCCGTGTCACATTGATGTAGCCATAGTGCTCGCCGGGCTTGTCTGGGATCAGCTCATAGTTCAGCTCTGTCGCATGCATGCACACACACAAACACATGAGAGAGAGAGAGAGATGGGTAAGAATAGATGTCAGTGTCAAGCCTGTTCAGCTGATTTAACAACAAGAGCAAATAACATGAAAAGAAAATGAAAACGAATGGGTTACACTGAGCTCAACTAAATGATGTGACAGACAAGAAACAGCAGAAGACCAGCCATATGGGTTTCTCGTTCATTTATTTGCTTATCACCTCTGCTAAGGGATGATGATACAGAGCCTATGTCTTCACTGAAGTCTACTTGTAGGTTTCTTTGTTTTCTCAGCCCGATTTTGCACAAAAAAAAATCACTGGCCTATTTTTTGACAGAATTCATCAAAAATTAAACGTTATACCAGAATAAACCCGATTAATTCAGATCAGAGTGTGAATTTCGATTAAATGCACAACCAGAATTGTTCAGCAAGATTATTGCAAATCTTATCACTAAAAAAAATGACACAGCTAGTTTTGACAGAATTCGGTGGCAACACTTTTTTTTAAGGCAACCATGACCCTAGACTTTGGTGTGGACCTGAATCAAACAGTGGATTCTTGATCTATTGACATTATAGTAACATTATCATAAATCATCCCATTCAACACACTTTGACATTACTGTTTCAAATCAATATATCTGTCTACATTATGATATATTTCAATGGAATTTAAAAATTTTCTAGGATATAAAGACTGACATTTTGTGTTTTAGGTATCTTGTTAAAAAATTACATGGGAAGTAACTCATTCAATCTATACCATCTATCATTTCCCTTGGCGGGCAATAACTTAACTCATCAGCAGACGCAAACGGCAGATACAGAATTGATTCGATCTGGCCATAAGTCTGCATTCTCCCAAGTTCTCTTGTGCTGCTGTGCTTTCCTTATTTTGGCACAAGGGTTCCCTTGACTTTTCAGACCTGATCTGACTTCGCTTTGCCCCTGAGCAATATCATTACGTCATCTGGCACAGGCTTACAAGGTTGGGTGTCAAAACATCCAGACAGCATACTGAGGTGAATAACCCGCAAGCCACGAAGCCAAAGCGACATTGGTGGAGGCGGGGATCATAACCCCTTGTGGAAATATTCAGAAAAGTGTCTAACCGCTTTTCTGAACCCATCCTCTTTAAGACAGCCTGTGAAACAAGTACGAGTTTCTCTTCACCTTTGTATCTGAAATTTTGAGCATTGTAAATGAACCAAAAAAGAAAGAAGAAACTCACGCAAAAGACACAAACAAAAGACCAGAGGCAGGGATCAAAAAAAAAAAAAAAAAAAAAAAAAAAAAAAAGCAGCCAGTCCAGAATGTCTCTAAAGTGCACTGAGTCATATCCAAAAATAAGCCAGTGTCTTCAATTGTCACTGAACTGGCACTGAAATGGAATATATGACAACCACTGCACTGCTGGACTGTAAGGTTATCTTGGGCACTGACTTACAGTATGTTCTGTCTCAGAGTCAGACTCTGGGGATGAAGGCTCATTGGTTTGGGTCAAGCAATAGGATCGCCGTCAGAGCATCTGCTAGGCTGCCAAAGCTGCTCCTTGTGCTGCCATCTTCATTGAAGTCTCAAAAACAGAAGCTTTCAGAAGTGGACTGAAACTTCTGTCTGAACGTGCAGGTAAAGTCTGATTCATCGCAATGTTCCCTTAGCAGAATCGAACAGTGCAGGGAACACAAGTTCACAAGCAGGTATATCTATCTACCTTAGGAGTAAGTAATTCAAAGCCATATATTTGTTGTCTGGGACATAATAATGTGATGGTGTGGAGGGGTAAGGGGGTGTGCAGGTGAAGACAGGCAGATGGTGCTATGCGCAGGGACCAAGGGACAGCAGCCAGTCAAGAAGACACAGACGTTGTGGAGTTTTTCTCCTTTTATTGCCCTTCCATGATAAGCTCAACCCAGGCACACTGCCCTGGGAATTCTTCTCTCTCTCTCTCTTAGCACTGAGCGCACTGAGCACTCTCACGCGCCGATCGCTCACTCGCGGACCACACTCTGGGCAACACTCTCCTCCGGGAACACTGATGGGGAACACTGATGGGGAACACTGATCTCACTCACACCGCGCGCGCCTCACTTATATACAGCTTGACTGGACCGCAAAGCCAGCAACGCAGCGCCGCAGGCAAAGTGAGCCTCGCGAGACAGCAAATGATAAAATTTGTGCTATCTGTCGCAGCTTCTGCGTTGTCTAGCTCGCCGTACAGTCAAAGTGTCCAAACATATTAGACATCGATGAAAACCTCAGAACCAAAGAATAAAACGCAATCAATCATATTTGACAATTTTGTGGCTGTGTAAAGTTATTGGCAATTAAAGTCGAGAAATGAAACCACTTTAACGGGTTTACGTCATATTTTCCCTTATTTCGATGACAAAAAGCAAACTGCGTGAAATAATTTTGTAATGACTGGAAAGCTGGCACTTCGCTCTTTTTATACATACAAATTTCATTATCCAAGATGCCGTCTAAGTGGAGAACTTTGCGTTTAAAATTTGATGGAACACAACTTGCCTTATCGTCACATGGCCGTCGCCATGTGCTTTTAACACAACTTTCAATAAAATGTGTTATTCCGTTGGAATGGTTAATCAGATGATAATTTTTTATATATTTTCGGTTGCTTCTACCATAGAAACGAAGTTACTAAAAAGATTTCGATAGGAAAGTCCAAATTTCATAAAACAACAATTTAGATCAGAACGCCGACAATGAACAAAGAAGGCGACTCGCTCAAGAGACCGGCGCCGTCAGTCATTTCGTATATTCACATGCTTGTACAGAAAAGATCATAGCCATGCGATATCTGAAATGAAAGCTTATGGACTTTACTTTCAATGCGCATTCATGGATTCTTTGGATTCTCTCATACTTTTTGTGAAATCAAGAATTATGTACGGTTTGTTCGTCGAACAATTCAAAATGGCGCCAAGATTAATTAGGTCGAAATACCAGTTTTAGGGAAAACATGGGCTTCTCAGTTCAACACGATTGTAACGAATAGAATACATTAATTTTTGTGACTTCAGTGACGTATACACAAATATGTAGGTTCTGAGGTATTCATGATTTAAAGAATTTACACAATAAAAAAATGAGATTCAACCAAGGGAGGCAAGGGGGAAGATAACTCATGAACAAAATATCTCACCTACGACGGGTGACCAAGAAACATGCACCGTTAGCACCCGGCTACATCATATATACATAATAAATGTCAGTAACATCAGCAATTCTCTGAATCTGCAACAAAGTAGCATAGAACCCGAATCTGTCCGAAAGTGCACTTTCAGAGCTCTTGCTGAACAGTCCTCTTGCTGCTCCTCCGAGCGCCAGGGTCAAGGAGTGGACTTTGGAGGTGCCAGAGTCAGGGTAAAGGGTCATCAAGTAGACTTAGAAATATGAAATACTACTAGAAAGACGGGGCAAGTAAGGAAAGTGACTGAAATGGGGAGTTTGTATTATACTCCCAGTTTGGCTAAGTATACTTACCATGTCAGACCATAGCATTCTACTTCAGCCTGTCGCCCAAGCAAGATAAGTCTTGTGCTCTGTCTTGCCTATACTTTGACTTTGTGTAAAGATTGCTGTGTTCGCATTCTGAACTCATTTATTTGTGGCTTGTGCTTATCCCTAGAGTAATCTTGACGTGTGAGGTTATCGGTGGGCTAGCATTCTAACCTTTATTTATGGAATTACCATCGCGATTGTGTGCTCCCGGTTCTTGCCTTCCGCGTAACCGGTTCAGATTGATTGGCATTTTCCATCGCCGCGTTTATCGCTGGTTCTGTGCCTCCTTTTATCCATCAGCCTTGCCTTTTCAATCGCCTTCCACCTTTTGCCACTAAATTCCATTTTCTTCCCTCGCCGTCATTTATACCACGATCCCACACCTCCTGTGCGACGATTGTGAGCCGGTCTCGTCGCCATCTTGTTATGCGCCGGTCTCCCTTTCTTGTCGCACCTACTTCTAACCCACGGTATTATATGTGGGTTTTTTTCATCCAGAATTTGTTTCCTTCAATTGGTTTGCACCCCTCCCATTCATTTGTCACAATTTCTCACTTGCCTTCGTGTCCTTAACGATCGCGATCGACCGTCGTCATTGTATTGACACGTGGCGTTACTCAGCACTTTTGGTCCACGCCACGGTCGCCTCTCACGCATGGTTTCGCTCATTTCTGCTGTGTTTTGTGTCCCTGTAAGGACTTGTTTACCTTGATATTCCATTGTGTGTGTTGTTTACCTTTATATTTGATTGTGTGCGCGCACGGTCGATTGATCGACCTGATTATCCTCCTTGATCGACCGTCGTGTCTCCCGTTTACGATCATGTGCTCCGGTTTCGCTCGGCGCCATCGCCCAATATGGTGAAGGACTCAGCTGGGTCGAGCAACAACTCTGACGTTCAGGGTTCGCGCACATTCCCGGAGGACCCACGAGTTGGTTCCAACCCCGAGCGAACCTTGGGAGAACGGACGGCCGCGGTAGACGGAGACGACCCTCCTGCGGAGGGGACGCGGGACTCTCCCTCCTCTACCCGACCGACGGACGCACGACCATTGCGTTCGAAAGCTAAAAGGCAACCGGCTGCTATTTCTAAGTGCCTTTCGTTCGACCTGCCCAGGAAATCTAAGGGCAAGGCCCCCCTTAAGGGACCCCCTCTAGCCAAAACATCCGAGCGGGATTCCGCTTCTCCCCCAGCCACCCTGCCTTCTAGCTTTCCTGCGCATAGTCAGACATCCAGTTACTATGCCGAGTCACGCGACCCCCGGCCCCCGGGGACCTTTGCCGGGCTGCGGACAGGCACGGGGTGACGGTTTTGGGCTAGAACCCCCACCCGTCACTCGCCTTTATGAGATGCGCGGGTCCACTTCTTACCCCCATCTGGACTCGCCGTCTCACGACGCTCTTCCCCACCGTGCACAGGTGCAGCCAACACCCCTGCACGAGGAGCGTCCCGTTATCTCCGGACGCAGTTTTATGGCCACGTCATGGCACGACCATGCACATGACCATAACTCTGGGCGTATGGGAACGAGTGCATCCACCGGCTGTGAACATACACAGAGACGGCCGACCAACCCCGCTCGGCCGTCGCAGGTTCCCCTAGAGGTTCAGGACGTTGGGGGTCCGACCTACTCGGCCCCCCATTTGGGCAACGTCCCTCGGTCCCGTTCCTCCGGGGGGAGGATCTACCAGCGGGACCACGGGTAACCTGCCCTATTCCACTGGGGCCTGGCACGCTCCCGGGGGGGGGACCACATACCATGGTCGATTACTATTCCCCCCCTGCTGCTCAAGGTTACCCCGGTCCCCTGCGAGTCCCTGCACAGTACTCTGGGCCGCCACAGCCCGCTTATCTCCCCGGGGACCAGTGGCTCTATGCCCCTGAGAGGGACCAGTGGCTCAATACACACACCCAACCAGAACAACTATATGGTCGATTGTGGCACCCAACCTCGCAGTCTTGGGTCGACCTGGGTCTCCCACCTCGGGCGCTGTCCGATCGGCAGTCCGGGCTCTCCCACCCTAGCCTGTCTGCCGAGCATAGAGCCACGAGGGTCCCGCCCTCCCCCCCCCCCCCCCCCCCCCCCCCCCCCCAACCAGGGCGGGACCCTCGCGCACCCGCGCAGATGCCCCCTGAGGAAGACCTCCCTTCCCAGGAACTCGACTCTCCCCCAACAGCCTGAGGATGACAACGATGAGGACCTCTTCTCATCCCTTTATGATATCCACACCATTGAACGGTTTCGACCGGACTTGGTGTCGAGGGACGCCCCTCCCTCTGCCGATATCTTGGCCTTTCCTAAGATCGTTGGGCCGCCCCCAGCACAACACTCCAGACTCAGGATCGTCGCACCTCAGTCCCTCACTTCGCTGTGGGAGAGTCCGGCAAAACGCGCCAGGGATGCAGACGCCGTCCCCACGCCGGGTCAAGACCTTCCCCCGGCACCCAATGCGGCCCCCTTCGGCTCCCTACTTGGACCCGCAGGAAGCACCCAGTTACCTCCCTCTTTGCCGACAATCCGGCTACCAGGGAGTGGGCCATCTCCCAATCGGATTGTCGCCTGATACCCAACCGGGCCCCCCCTACTTCGGCCACCATCTCCTTTAAGGCGTTAAAGGACTGGGACCGAGTAGCCCAGATGGGCATCTTACACACCACTGCAGGGCATGCCTACCTTAGCATGCTCTTGCAGAGGGAGGAGGTACTCTGGCCTGGGGATGACGGCGCCATCCCAGTGCCTTCGGATACAAACTCCGAACCACACCAGGACGAACCTCGCTTATTCAGCGATCCCTTCATGCGACACCTAGTTAACAGGATATCGCATCACTTGTCGGCTGCGGCGGACAGCGCAGCAACAAGCCATTTTAATTGTCTGCTAGTGGCTAGAGACGCGGTGCTTGCACGCTCCTCACTCTCCCCGGCACTCAGGGCATCCCTACGATGTGTCCCAGGCCAGGATCACTCGCTCTTTGGCGAGTACTCCACCTCGGCTATGTCCCTTTCGCTCGAGGAACGCAAGCAGGCGGCGTCCTTTGCCCCCCCCGACCTCAGCCACGCCCTTCCAGGCCCCCCTTTCGGTCTTACCCCAGGGCCAACAGGCCACTCCGTATCCCCGTCAAGCCCCATCTCACACCACACCGCCGGGCCGGCCAAGCGCCCACTTAACTCAGAGACCAGAGACCTAAACCGAAACCTCGCCAAAATTTTCGGTTCGGCCAACAACCACGCCCCCGCCGGTGACTGGAGGGCACACCCGTCATGGGCATGGGAGCAGGCCCAACCTGCCCAGCAAGACATGAACATTCCAAGAGTCAAACAGCGATGACTGCAAGGTCTTCAGAAGTGGCATGTATCTCAACCACTTTACCAACCAAGACAAGTCTCAGAAGAAAGCGTATTTACAAAATCGGATTTACATTCGAAGCCTCGAGCAAACTCTCAAAGACCAATGAAGATAGGTATTCAAGACTAGAGGAAACTCCACACTAAGTATTCAAGACTAGAGGAAACTCCACACACTGGGCCTTTGCTGGTTGCAACTTCTTCGGAGAGATGTTTGTGATCAGGTAATTGTGGAAAAAATGCTGCTACTGATATCCCAATGGAACAAATTTCTGGGATAATCATTCTTGAGCGTCTCGTCAGGCACTGGGTGAGGTATGAGCCCACTCAGAAGTCGCTTGCTGATTCTCATGCAGATGAATTAAATATCATACATTCAAACCAGTCACCAGACTTCTCTGAATTCAGAAAAGAAAACGGAAAATGGGAAATGAACTAGCTGCTGTTTGAAAAACATCGAAAATAATTCCATGACTGTAAGAAGGTGTGTTTCTGAGAGAAGATCTCTGTGATTTCCGACTGTGTCGTAAGATCCCCATTCTCCAGATGCAGAACCAGTCAACAGATTACCTCGTAAAATATGGACAATCTATACAGTTGGGTTGTAAAATGATAGTCATGGTCTGACCTGGTGGCCATGGGTGTAGTAAGGTTAGTATCAGAAAGAGAACACACTCGTTTGATATGCTGCTTACCAGTGGAATCATACTTTAGTTCAGCGCTGATTACAGTACAGTTAACCTTTACCAGCCATGTCAGCCAACAGAGCGCGACAGGATTTCTCTTCCCGTGTGCCGTGTCATGCCAGGTCGAATGAATGACAGACAGACAGCAGTACGTTCTGCCGTGTCGTCCACTATCGCATGATGGGAACACAAAAAATTCCTACACTTTCCAGAAAATGATCCAAAGAAAATAAGCTCTGTAACTAGTCTTGGGGATGTTGGAGCGAGTTGTAGACCATACTTTCAGTGGCCTGTTGTGAACTAAGCTGACCCCAGGAGCTTTGAAACAAAGAAACTGGCGGCACCGGCGCGCGGCACGTATTTCCTGTGCCAGTAAAAATGTCAGTCAGGCAAAGGGGTGGTAGCGATTTCTCCCTCAATGAAGTGCTTGAGATCATATTACAAAGTGGATCTGGTGATGAGGGGAGTGAAAGAGAGATAGAAACTTTGAAGGAGAAGAGGAAAGTGAATTGTTTGAAGATGCAGCCATCCCTTCATCTTCTGATTTGGTGTTGTAAAAGAACGGAATAGAATGAAAACAAAGCATTTTTTCTACTTATCAGACATGCTTTTCAACGCACAGTCGTGTGTACACATTGAAAGTAAATGATTTGAAATTGCTATTTTCGATTAGTTGAGTGTTTGTTCTTTCCCTTGACACCTACACACAAGGCTGTCAGTTGTCGTCTAGCAAATGTAAAAATAAATTAAAAAGTGGCCAAATATGTGCGTCGGCAGGGAGTGAGCGCTATGCGCGAGCGTGCGGCAGCAGGGCATCGTGCTGTCCGTGCCCTCTCGGCTGGATAGTATTAAGCTTGAAAAAATAACAAGAAGAAGCCCAAACAAAAAACAAAAACAAGTAAAAATCAAAACAAAGTAAAACAAAACCCAAAACAAGGAAACCAACAAATAAGCAAAGCAAACAAAAACCGTTACACTTGAAAAACTAACTTCATTAACAACAACTACATCAAAACCATACTCTATTCAGTGTTTCTTTGAACATGTGTGTGTGTGTGTGTGTGTGTGTGTGTGTGTGCCTACCTACATACATGACTTTGTGTATGAATGTAGGTGTGCGTGTGTGCGTTAGTAACTGTAAACATGCGAGTACAAATTTCTGTGTCCATGCATGTGTGTGTGTGCATGCGTGTGCGAGTGCCTGCCTGCCTGCCTTCGTGCGTGTGCACATGTGTGTCTATGTGTCTGTGTTTGCATGAACACGCGATTGCTTGTACATGCACGCACAGGAGTGTGGTCGTGTTGGTATTCATACCTGAACCCTATCCAAATTTACGTCTGTATAAATAGACAATCCATCACAGAAAAAAGAGAGAAACTTATCCACTAGATCCAACCTTCTTCTGTTAATACAGTCCCTTCTCTTACGAAAATAGGAGTAGATGTAACCCACACCTGTGCAGATGAAACTGCCCCTTACCAATGTTGGAGCAAGATACTGCAGCAATCTGACCGTAGACTGGACAATGTTCAAAGCACTCTTCCCCCTTGGTGTTGTTCTCACCACACTTGTGGAAAGGCAGTACCGCCCCTATCGGACCCACGCCATCCACATGGGTGTAATTGTTCCTGTTCAAACAAATTATGTTTCAACCCATTTGAAATCTTGTCACAGAACGAAAAAAATGTCCCTCACCGCCATACAAGTGATTGTACTGAGTGGAGAAGTAGAGAGAGAGAGACACCAAGTGCATTTCTTTTACACCTGGCATGAAAAAAAAAAGGAAAAAAAAAAAGACAAGTTACATATTGCAGAAACTACCAATATACATGACATGAATCATCAGTATGAAGAAAACGGAAAAAAAAACCTTACAAATAAATACACCAAGTGCATTTGGGGGTGGGGTGGGGAGGGGTGTGAGCATGAGTGCGTGTGTGCATGTGTGGTGTGTGTGTGTGTGTGTGTGTGTGTGTGTGTGTAGAGAGAGAGAGAGAGAAACAGAGAGACAGACAGACTGAGAGAAAAAAAACCAACAGAGAGAGAGAGAGAGAGAGAGAGAGAGAGAGAGAGAGAGACACACACACAGAGAGGAGAGAGAGAGGGAAGATAACAGAAAGATACGAGACGTTTGATACAGAAAGGCAATGGGAGCAGAACACAAACTGAGTAAATACCTTTTCACATGCGCCATTTTTGACCATATGGCTAGGGAAGCCATTTTGACCTCATTTGGACAATGAAACACACCGTCCATCACACCACACGGTTCAAACTGACCGACTGAATGGAATGTCCGCCAAGTCATATATTCCTTTTTAAGCCTGATTTGATGCATCTTTATTGCAGATGCTGTCAAGAGTTCTCGAGAGAAAAATCCTGTTGAACTCACCTCAGAATGTATGCATATCACACAAATCTTGCTACTGTAATCACTTTAACTTTGCGTTTGAACTTGGTTATAAGTTGGCTGGTTATCTTGGCTCTTTGAGCTTATATTTCACTGGAGATTAAGGTGACGGTCACATTCTTCTGATGTTGTGTTTCCGGTTCGGACAGTTCCACTCCAGTTTCTGTCACCATTTGTCACAATGTCTTTTGTCCAGCTCCCCATTTTGTCTCATCAAGAAAGTAATGATGGTCAAAAATCATGCCGCCCACCTAATCTTCCACTCATCTACATTTGACCATATTTCCCAATTACTGTGTTCCCTCCACTGGCTTCCTGCTCAGCAAAAGGCTCTCCTACAATGTTGCACCTCTCTGCTACAGATCTTTTGAAGACTCCTGTTCTCAATGTATGGCTGATCTGTAGCACCTGTATACCCCGTCAACTCTGTTCTTCTTTTGACACTCATCTCTTCTACGTTACCTTTGTTTGTACTAAAACTTTTGGTCAAATTTTCTTTGCATGTCTGGCCCCTTTTATTTGGACTGATCTCCCACATCAACGTTGATCCTCTGCCTCTCTAACTTCTTTTAAATCACATTGAAAACTTTTTTTCCCCATCTGATTGATAAACACGAATATATGAAGGTGGCTGTTTTCTGTAGTATTCTGTGTGTTTGCATGCCTATGTTTATTCATCTCATAGTACTGTTTTTTGTTTCATAGGTGGGTGATAAGAGTCATTGTGAGAAAGCAAAGATGGGAGGTGGTACGTCTGGATGTGGAGCAAGCTTGTGACAGCAGGACATGTTTTCACGCATTCCCAGTTTGTTCCAATATACTTGGCTTGGCATTCAATATCAGTTCTTCTTTACTGTAAATGCATAGGGCACTGAACTGATTATGCGTATAAATGTTCTTAACAATAATGATAAAGTAATAATGATAATAATAACAATAATGATGATGATAATAATCAGAAGAAGAAAAAGTGAAATAGGAGTCAGCTCTCAAATGGGAGCTCACTGACTGGAGGACAGTGTTTAATCGTTCAAACTATGTCCCGCTGTGTTTGGAATGTACAACTCCCACCCTTTTAAAAAAAAAAAAACGATTGTAATGACAGAAAATCAGTTTCAAACCAGATGGTTCAAACGGAAACATACTGATTTGCCATTTCATATTTTGCCGTTTTTCATTTTGCCATTTCACATTACACTATCATGAACAAATGCTATATTACTCATGTCCTCTTTCACCACACATGCGTGCGCACACACATGCACTCTCTCTCTCTCTCTCTTCATATACATATTCTCTGACAGACTATGTAACAATCATTTTCTTCAAATATAAACACACACACACACACACACACATACACACACAAAGCCAACAACAAAAATCAATGGAAATAAACGCTGAAACGAGCAAGCACGGTGGATTGCGACCTTGCATGTGATTCACAAAATCAGCGGAAGTCCATGAAAGTCATGAGCGAGGAAGGAAAAGACACTTAATGGTCAAAGCAAACTGACGTCTAAAAACAAACCTGTACACAAGACACCACCATTACCACCACCATCACCCTCCCCAACCACCACACTCAATCCCCCCCTACACACACACACACACACACACACACACACACACACACACACACATATACACACACAAGGGGGGGAAAAAACCGTAGTGTTTCTGGCATGGGGGAAACATGGTATGTTGCAACCCAGCACTTCACCTCACTGGGTGCAACAGCGCAAGCCTACCTGCTGAAAGCATGTCCATACTGGAACCCGAACTTGTTACAGACCAGCAGGGCCTCCTCCGCCCCCCAGCCCTCAGGGCACACCGCCGCCCACCGGCTGTCTCGCCACATCAGGACCTCTCCGTGACTGCCCACCAGCCACTCTCTGTCTGCACACCCACCCAGGAGCTATGGAATGTTTTTCTTGCGTGTGCAAAACCCTTTGTCAACAACACACCAGTAGGAAAAACCCTAGGGAGAGCTTGACAGAAGGTCTTCAGAGAAGAAACTTCCCCTCAGGCAAGTGTTTTGGCACTGAACTCCTTGCTTACACTCTAAGGGGGCCGGGCCACATCCAGGTCATGATTCCCAGATGCCCTTCTACTGCCAACTCTTTTTCTCTGGTGCTGCCGTGATTCCAGCCTGCAACTTCTGGATGAGTGGACGTCTCATGGCGTGCGTTTTTAGACGGATGTTTTACCCCTATGCTAAAGGGACACCTGTTCTAATTTGGAAAATTTAAACCTTATGAAATTCACTTTTACTAGCACTAGTATATGAATAAAGACAGCTGTTGTGCATCGGATGCCATTACACTAAAAGCAGCATGCAAACATCTGTCAACCACAGAACATACAGATTTGTGTGGTGAATTAAAGATAAGAAAAGAGCCATGAAAAAAGAGGACCATGGTGGCCTCACACACACACACACACACACACACACAAAAGAAAAAGAAATACTAAACGTATGGGGGAATGAACCCACAAAAAGATGTATATAGGCCTGGTAGTATGTATGTTTTCATAACAAATTAGAATTGGTGGTCACAACAATAAGTATTGGCGAAGACAATGCCATTGATTACAGAGCAGAAAATAAAGGCAGTTTGACCACTTCAGATTTCTCGATTTCTCTCTCTCTCTCTCTCTCTCTCACACACACACACACACACACTGTTGCACACTTTCACACATGCACGCACAAGAACACACACACACACACACACACACACACACACACATACACACACACACACATGCGTGCACACACACGCGCGCGCGCACACACACACACACACACACACGCATACACACACACACACACACACTCACATGCACGCACGCACACACACACACACACACACACACACACACACAAGCATAGCCATGACCATACTTTCACATCTGTTATGTATGGTCTGGATTCTGCTCCCTGGTCCCGATGACCTTTAGTGGTACTCTACAACAATAAACCAGTCTTCTGATCATTGAGGTCCTATATGCAGTTTGTATTAACTCTTTTCACATATACACCCACAATTCTGATCAGCGTTAACACTGGTTTAGTACTGACATCTGTATATATTGATCAGAATTTGAAAAAAAATCGCAGCCCAGAGTGCACAAGTGTTGTTAAAAACTAAACAGCCTTGACAACAATTACGCTTTTATCAGGTGCCAGTTAAGCAGGAGTTTACAGGGTGCTGGACATAAAATCATACACTAAATTACTGATGCAAAAGTGATGGAGAAGAAAGCAAGCAGATTAATCTCTGGTTCAGCTTTGATTCATTTGAAATCCTCTCTCTGCAACAAACATGGCAAGTGTTAACTTCATGTGCTAGAGATGAGAAAAATTCCATCCACGCTAATTATCTCCAGCCGTTATGTTTTACGGTACACCAGATCAGAAACTAAGGTTCTATGACTTGTAGATGAAGATTTTAGAATTCTCACTCTCTTGAGCCTGCTATATGATCTGCCGACAGTGAGAAAAGTAACTGGTGTTTTCTTTTCTTGTTTTTTTTTTGTTTTTTTTTTTGGGGGGGAGGCTTTTTTTGTTTTTGTTTTGTTTTGGGCTTTTTTTTTTTTTTTTTTTTTTTTAAAGACTCTTCTTTACGAATGACAAAGCAGTTTCTGATGTGAAAGGCATGCAATTATCAAAAATCACCCAATTTTTCTACTCCCAAATATGAGAACCTGTGACACGAAAGTGGTTTCATTTTCAGGTATGTTACACATCAGTATCCTCAGGAATATACTGTGAAGATTTGAAAACTCTATAAACACTGGCAGATTTTTTGCAAACTTATATCAACACAGTCTACATGGGAAAACAAAGTAAATCAACTGGAAGTAAAACCCCACTTGTATGGAAGAGCTGCAGTTATCAAGTCTACAAAAAAAAAAGCAACTGTACTCCTAGGTCAAAAAAGGAAACATGCTCTATAAAGGGAAAAAGAGGTAGAACTAATTCATAAAAGGCACTTTTTGTGGGGACAGCAGAGTGAATTTCATTCAGAAATCTAGTGTGCACAATACCAAAGAACACAACGCACATTAATACCCAATCAACACTGAAATCCATGTTGAGAATATTCCTCCTCATGGTGTAGAAGACAGACTTATTTATATAATTTCAGTAGAAATTACATTCTTCCACCGAATGGAGAAGCAATGGTTTTAAACTCACCAAAGCAAGAAGAGAAGTTGGACCTTATGGACTTCAGAACAGTAGAATTGGTGGCAGTCCTCTCAGAACAGACATGACATTGTCATCGGTGCATAGTTCATCTTGCACTGTCTGAGGCACGCTACTTGCCATGCACGACACGCCACCAAAGAAGCGTCTGGAACAGAAAATGGATTTGAAGAAAAAAATAAATGTTTGAGCGTAATCGTAAAAAGGACACTGCTTTCAGACATTGGTGTTTGTGACTGAAAAGACATCATTTGTTTATCATCAAGGGTATTTAATGAAAGAACAAAACAAATTGAGAAGAACAGCTAGCAATACACAAAATGTTTATCACAATTACATGTTGGCTCTGCATCAAGCACGTTATCACGCATCAAAGTCAGCTCACCCCCTCTCTCCTTCTATTTCCCGGCTCTCAAATAAAAGCAATTGTTAATAAATGAATAATCACACCAACTCTCAAGCAAAAATGTTTGGCGTCGTATACTATACCATGTCAGACCATAGCATTAAACGGCTGTCAGTCAGCTCTGTCAGGCCGAATTTTTGTGGCCAATGCAGTCATAAGATAGTCACGTGACGCCCACCCTACTTCCGCCAACGGAAGATGCCGATGTTCGTTTCCCATACATCATTCTACTTCGGCCTGTCGCCCAAGCAAGATAAGTCTTGTGCTCTGTCTCGCCTATACTTTGCCTCTGTGTAAAGATTGCTTGTGTTCGCATTCTGGACTCATTTATCTGTGGCCAAGGATTACTCAATGTCATTTTGGTGCAGATCCAAGAGGCGGATCTTGATCACATGGCCGACCCCATGGTTCTGTTCACATTCTTATTAAATTCACCAGAATTGTTCCCGTAAGCGTGATCACTCTAAATCTGCTGTGAAGAACTAACAACTATTCTCCAAATAATATATTTCCACAGAATATGAAAACTTCCTGATTGTATGAGTGTTAGCAGTTTAGGTTTTTGCTAATGTATTTTACAATAAGTATACGGGAATAAACTCTCAGTGCGCTTCATGAATTACTTCCATTGGTGTAAAATACTGTTTTTGCTCAGCAGCCATCCCGAAGGGCGAGTCCAACATTCTTTCGACCTAGGAAGTGGTTTGCACTCTCCCAACTGTCTTTCTGGTTAGTTTCTATCTGTTCATAAATGTGTTAAGAGTCATGTTTTTAAGCTTCAGCTTCAAACGTTTTCTTTCAGAAGTCAATTTTAAAATGTGGCTTCCAGTACAGCTTAGTACGCATACATAAATCAAACTTAAGTGTGATTGGTATAACATATTTGGGAGTTCGCCTGTCTTGGAGAGCTGGTCCTTGCTTGTGCTGTGGAACTGGTCCCTGTGGTTGACAACTGGGGCTACCCAGCCTGAAAAAGTCCTCCAAGAACGAAATGCTCATCAGCTGCCATGGAGCACATATTCCTAATTGGAGTAGAGTATTTTTAGAGATGTTTTGATTAACTTTGCAGTACTTCCTTGACTGAAGTTCAGAATCAGCTGTCTTTATTTTTCTTAATGAGCCGGGTGCTGAATCTCTAAGACAGTGTTGAAACTTGGTGAGAATTAACTGTTACATTCTACAGAATGGTGTATATGCCTAATGTTTGAATGCTTTCTATATCCTTCAAAACTCAAAAGGAGGATTCATATGCAATCAGCAATGTATGTGACACAAGGAAACAAGTAAAGCTATACATATAGGTAAAAACAGAGTTAAGAAAGCACATTAACTAACCAGTCACAGTGCGCCTTAAAATGCTATGATGTTATTCGTATTTCTATAATGCAGGGAAACAGCAAAAAGCTGATTATTCAACCAACTTTATAACCTTAAAACTATCAGCAAAAACAAAATAACATTGTCTGCTACCAGGAGTAATAACAAATCAAAAGACAAAAAAAAAAAAAAAAAACAGTAACAATGACATGTTTACTGTTACTTATTTCTCAGAAAATGTCTCATTCATCAAAAACACACACACGCACGCATGCACACACACACACACACACACACACACACACACACACGCACACACACATGCACCAAACAAACTAGAGAACAATAAAGAGCTGTACTTGTAGAGCTGCCACAAACCTTTTGCACATCTTATGTAAATCTGTAAGACAGACACCGATTCTTGTGCTGCATTTCTTATTTTCATGCATACCAATTAGTCATACCAAGTTATCTAATTTACCTTGAATACCCTTTTAAACTAAATGGCCAACCAAATTTCTTTTGATAATAGCCCAGTGCCAGGGAAATCTAATGATTTGGGGTAATAATTAACAAAAAATTCTAGCTCAGAAACTACAAAAGATAAAAAAATGAAATATATATGATTTTTGAAGGAAATTGAATGGAGATTTTGAATTGGCTTCTTCTTTGTTTTAATTTTGATCATAAAAAAATATTTAGGCATTTAGATTTGGATAGATTTTTTTGCACAATCAAAAACATATGTATTTACCACTACAGCTTCACATCCAAAAAAGAACACAAAGCAAAAAAGTTGAAAATAAAGTTTGTATTGTCACACTACACCTGTAAATGAAAGTAAAACAGTCTAGAAGTCTATCCAGACGCTCACACCTCATGCAGACAGGTCAGTTCACGACCACCCCCCCCCCCCCCCACCACGCCCCCTGCTGGACTCAACCCTCTCTTTCACTCCTCCTCTTCCCCTACCTTTCCTGCTGCCCGTGTCACGCGCGAGCGCGCGAGCAGGCCGCGCTCCCCTCTCGCGCTGACTAACACGTCGCTGGCCACTCACACGCAGTGCAGAGTACACACTAGGCTAGCTCGTTCGACGTTGGTAACCAGTCAGCTGAACACACTCTTGAGATCGCACAGCACGACTCAATAACTGACGAATATGGCCGGCAATTCCATCACTATCATCATCTCACCTTCATGCTCGGGTGAGTCGCTGAATAAAAGATTATTATCTTTATCAAAAATGATTAGCAGAGCCCGCTCAGCTGTGTAAGTACGTTGATTTGGTCGCTACGCTCGTCGAAGGTTGCGCCGCCATCTTTGCAAGCGAGACAAAGTGCTGGCTGGTCATCCAGTCAGTGATGAGGAAAAATGGTCTTTCCCCTCACGTCACGTGTGGTCATTTGCATATTATTTTAATACTGTAGACATATAAGGCTTACTACGCACACTCTATTTCAGTCCTTTGATAGAAATAGTAACGAAATGAAAATTCAAGAAAAATGCATGACGTCAGTGGACGGCCCATAAAACCAGAGAGAGACAGACAGAAAGAGACAGAGAGACAGAGATAAAGCCTGCCTGAAAATATGTTTACCACCATCCTTTAAAAGTCAACTCACAGCATTCGTCCACCTCCGTTTCAAACCCGGCAGAGGCATTAAACAGGTCACTACATTTGTAGTTTGCAAGCAGCTGAAATAAGTCGACACTCTTGCAAACATCCTCTAGTCCCGTAAGCTTGTCAGGCACAGAATCTGTTTCACAGATGCATAAAAACAATACATTCTCTGCATGCAGCTTTCTTTTAGCACTTTCATACACAATATACCAACTGTCAATTTTGAGTCAAATACTTGTATCCAACCACAACAATCAATGAGGGTATACATTACTTTAAAGAAGAGTGATTTGTTCACATTGATTTCAGAAATATACGGGCAACTTAAGTATACAAATGTTACCGTTCCTTTTCTCATCAAACAGGCTTTCTTAAACAGTGCAGTGAGTTTATGCAATGAAATCAAGAGTTGTCGCTAACTAACCTGACGGGCTTAGCTTTGACTGTTCAGATGTAACATGTACTATGGGGCAACAGATTCAGTTCACTCAGTCTCTCTCTATTCACTGCTTTAGAATCTAGATTCTCTACGATGGCAGACTAAGAAAAAACACACTGGAGATCAGAAAGCAAGCTGTCGGTTCCACTGCAGAAGAATGCACACATGAAAAAAAATAAAAGAAGACACTCACCACTGCACTGCCAGGGGTAGAACCCGAACACGTCCAACACTGTACTGTAATGATTCTCTGATATCTCGTGAAGGTCCTTGGTGTCACACTCATAGTCTTTGTGCAGGGACAGTGACAAGCAACGCAATAAATCACCATACAACCTGGACACAGAGGGACAAATGAAACAATCAACAATTATTTCTTGAGCTCCAGACAGAATCATGTTATTTCCTTTGCTGTATAACCAGGCGGAACAAGAGACACTGTCAAAACCCTCAGTTTTTGGTGTTTTTTTTTTAAAAGGCTGGAGATGGAAGCGTCTTTTCAGCTAAGATTTATCGTTCCAGACACTCTCTGGTTTATAGTTTTTTGCATGATAAAACTCACAGTGCGATTCCGGTTGGCTCCAAACTATGTAGTTGTTGTTAATGATAATGTATAGAAGCAAAGTAGTTTGAGGGGAACTTCAGCCATTCATAGTTGAAGTTTTACCTCTCCTGGCAACATTTAGTTCTGTCAGTGTCTCTCTTTGTCTGTTTGCCTGCCTGTCTGTCTCCCTCTGTCTGTCTACATCTGTCTGTGTGTCTCCATCTGTCTGTCCATCCCTCTCTTTGTCTGTCTGTCTGTCCTTCTCTCTGTCTCTGTCTGTCTGTCTCACTCTCTCTCTTGCTCTTTCTCATTCTCTCTACTCACTGGCAGCGTTGTTGCAGGGTGTGGGGCATGTGGGCCGTGTTAGCAAAGCTTTTGCTGTAGCCAATGTAGTCAGACAAAGAACTGTTTGGGCTGACGAGGGATGCGAAGATAGTATAACATCTGACTGAAGACAGCAGCAGGATGTCTTTGAAACTGGGACATTCTTGCTTCATGAACAGATCTGGAAACAAACGGGTCACTGTTGATTCACGTTCGTCTAGGATGGGTCATGCTTTCACTCGCATCCGTCTGCTTGTTTGTTCGTTTGTCTGTTAGCATAAACTACTGAACCATGTTAACTGAACTTGGTGGAGAGGACTGATATACCCAAGGGCTGTAGTAGGAGGCAAGGCAAGGTAATGTTGCTTATAGCCCAGTCGACCGCAAAGGACCATATCAGGGCTGTCACCGTTTTGAAGTCAACTCACAAGTCTAATCAAAAAACTCATTCACAGGACTCTTTAAAAACACACCTTCTAAGAACACACTGGGAATTTTGCTAAAAAATCTTTCCCCCGAAAAGTCTTAGATCAGATCAATACTGTTAAATTCTTCCAGAAATTTGAAGAGACATCAGGTGGGGCATCTCTGAACAAGGTTTTCATGGAGTCTGCCGTAAAGTGTTATATGTCTCACATCATGCAAGTCCCAACACTCTAAAAGAATGTGTTTCACAGTCAGTGGTACATGACATGGAATGCATCGCGCGGGCTTCTTCACCCTTTCAAAAAAAGATAAGAATAAGCATAAAAGGAGTGGCCTGAATACAAATGGCACAAAACTGTTTTACAGCCACCTTGGGAACATGGTAAAAACTCTTTCAGGTTTGGACAGATTTTTTAAATACCATGTTATCTGTCTGTGAGTTCCATTCCTTTTGCTAGAGTTCTTTGATGTAAGCCTGGGATTTCGGCTTCAGATCAGTGTGAGGGATAGACAGTCTGCTCAACTCTTTTTTCGTAGTAGTACTCTTGACAAGTTCATTAACCACTTTGTTAGACCGTAATAGGAGGAAGACATTAGTTCCACATGCATCCAATAGCTTAAGACAGCCACAAGTTGGCATTCAGCTGGGAACTTTACTTCCACCTTTCAATACATCGATTTTTTCTCGGTTAAAATAAAAAAAACTGCGCATGCTTTAATTTCAACATGTTGAGGGGATTAGAGGTGAGCAGAGGCAGTCTTACCATGCCAATCTTGGCTCAATGACTTGGAAGTCAACCAATGAATACCTTTCCTCCTGTAAAATACCAAAATGACGGAAGAAAGAATGATCGCACTAATACAGTAGCACTGTTGTTTGCTGAAGAATGCTCAGTCATTCTTAAAGTGATCTCATCAGCCAATTAGAATAGACTCTTTACCCTGGCCAACATTTGAAAAACAGCTTTGTATAGTCATGTCTGCTACCACAATACAACACATTCAATGAAGGGGAAAAGCACATGCTTCTTATATGTGAATGTTTTTTTTTTTCCATTTTCATCTGACATGTTAATTAACTGCATTGTTGTCTGAAGAAAACACATTTCTCAAAAATTGCACTTGTCTTGTTCTGAGTAGTACAAAAAGCTAGTCCACACTGTTTTCTGTGTTTGTTTGTATTTTGACTTCTTTCCAGTAAAAATGCAGCCTGGTTCACTCACCTTGATATAATTCTATTTACATTTGCAAACAATAACAAAAACAGCATGTTTTGGAAGGAGGACAAAAAACATTAATACTTCACCCGCTTGTTCAAGTTGAAAACATTTTTGTATTCTTGATTTTTTTTTTTAAATCACTCTTTCAGCAAGACATACTCCATACTTCAAATATGGTGAGTTTGTATTAAACTCCCGGTTTGGCTAGTATACTTACCATGTCAGACCATAGCATTCAACAGCAGTTAGTTAGCTCTGCCAGGCCGAATTTTTTGTGGCTAATGCAGTAATAAGACCATCACGTAATGCCCACCCTACTTCCGCCAAGGAAGAAGCTGGTGTAAACTTCCTGTTCCTCATTCAACGAGGCCTATGCGCAAGGTAATCCCGAGAACCATAGCACTAGCGGGGAAGGCAGGGGGTGGGCATTAGAGTCTGACATGGTAAGTATACTAGCAAACAGGGGTAGTATAATACAAACTCCCCATTTTGGCGTCATATACTTTACCATGTCAGACCATAGCAGAATTTAAAGGAATTGGAGGAGGGCTTAGTGCCCTAATGGTTGTTGGGGTTAGCAGAGGAATAGATATGGCTGCGTTAGCCGCAAAAGAAGTCTCTAGAACCATCAGCCCTAGTCATGAGGACATCCCTGAAATAAAACTTTATGAAGGGATATTCCGCATGCCAGTAGGCTGCCTCCAGGAGGTGGCACAAGTGGACAGAGCGCTGGATCGCTGTGGAAGTGGCCAGCACCCTGATCTCATGGGCCTGGGGAGATAAGATGGGGAGATCCTTATACGCCTGGGCGTAGGACGATCTGATCGTCTTGGAAAGGACTGGGAGGAGCGCCTGGGGCTCAGGCATTCCCAGTAGCCCCGAGTGGAGCCAGCCAAGAGCCTTTACGAAAAAGGGCGAGATAGGAAGGTGCCTATCTGGATACTGGAAGGGCCAGATGGGGAACAAAGTTGTATGAGCACCAGCAGGCCATATCTCCCACTGGAAAAAGCTCAGTGTTGGCTCCGTGCGAAGTTGCTAATCCGAAGATCTTGCGAGCCCCAGCCCCAGCAGGTGTGTCTAGGACGGACTGTGATGATAAATGAGGTACTAATAAATATTCACACGTTGGTAGATCAAGAGATCGTAAAGACACTCGATCTACCAGTAATAATGATAAATAAGGTACAGATAAATGTCACTAATAAATGTGCCCAGGGAAACCTCCATACCACCAAACCAGGTGCAAACCAGATGCAACCACCTGTGGTGAGGCAATACCCTCTGTACCGCCAAGCCAGGTGCAAACTAGGTGCAACCACCTGCATTGAGGCAATAAACCTCCGTACTGCCAAACCAGGTGTGACTGAAGGTGAACACCATGTGGTGAGGCAATATGGCGGAAACGCTGACTGGCGTGGAACAATCAAAGATGTCGGATCGATTGACCGGTGAGGGTTCGATCGCCAAAAGTGACAAGCAATGGAGTGCGAGAGTAAAATAAACGCGCAGCAGCTATACGGGAGCTAGGCCAAAAGGCGACTAGGTAGAGGAGAATTTAGGATAAGGAAGCTTGTTTCTTCTCTTTAATAGGGGATCAAGAGATCGTAAGGCAAACTCGATCAATCTGTACTAGAAATAATGATAATAAGGGAGAAAAAGATCGAGTGATCGTAAAGAACTCGATCAACCGGTACTAGTACAAAAATGAATAAGAAGCTAAAAAGTGGAGGAGAACCTCCGTAGCAGAACAGGTACGACGAATGAGGACGACCAAGCAGAGGTCAGCTGGCATGGCATGAATAAAGATGGCGGCTCAAGCGACTGGCAAAGTTCGATCATTGAAGTGATTTACAGGGATGGAGTGCATGAATAAAACAAAGCGCCCGAGATAGATGAATCACTGGCCGAGGCAAAAAGGGAATTAAGGGTGAGGGGGAATGTGTTACTACAAAGTGGACACGTTCCTACACCGGCAAATAACGGCCGAATGGAGAACAAACGGCACTGAAAAGTGAAGTAGTGAGCCGTCACGCCGTAAAGCGTGAATAAAAATTAATAAAATGCAAACCGTAAGCCTCAACCTGCAATAGTATCCATGGTTTAGCGTAAGCCACAACAGAACAAGTAAAGAGGCAAGCACACAAGCAATCCCTACAAAAACAGAAGTATAGGCGAGACAGAGCAATAAAACCTGTCCTTGTTAGGCAGGAGGCCGAAGCTGAATGTGGAACAGGAAGTTTACACCAGCTTCTTCCCTGGCGTAAGTAGGGTGGGTATCACGTGATGGTCTTATTACTGCATTAGCCACAAAAAATTTGGCCTGGCAGAGCTAACTAACTGCCGTTGAATGCTATGGTCTAACATGGTAAAGTATATGACACCAAACTTGTGACTGAAAAGAAACTTCTCAAACACTCCCAGAACAGCTCTATGTCAACTTCTCAAACACCTGTCACAACAGCTCTATGTCAACTTCTCAAACACCTGTCACAACAGCTCTATGTCAACTTCCCAAACACCTGCCACAACAGCTCTATGTCAACTTCTCAAACACCTGCCACAACAGCTCTATGTCAACTTCTCAAACACCTGTCAGAACAGCACCATCAACTTCTTAAAAACCTGTCACAACAGTTCTATGTAAACTTCTCAAACACCTGTCGCAACAGCTCTATGTAAACTTCTCAAACATCTGTCGCAACAGCTCTATGTAAACTTCTCAAACACCTGTCGCAACAGCTCTATGTAAACTTCTCAAACGCCTGTCAGAACAGCTCTGTATAAACTTTTCAAACACCTGTCAGAACAGCACCGTCAACTTCTCAAACACCTGTCAAGAACAGCTCCGTCAACTTCTCAAACACCTGTCAAGAACAGCTCCGTCAACTTCTCAAACACCTGTCGCAATAGCTCTATGTAAACTTTTAAAACACAAGTCAGAATAGCTCAATGTAAACATTTTCAAACACATACCACAACAGCTCTATGTAAACTTCTCAAACACATGCCAAAATAGCTCTACGTAAACTTCTCAAACACCTGTCTGAACAGCTCTATTTTTTTTTTTTTTTCAAACACCTGTCAGAACAGCACCGTCAACTTCTCAAACACTGTCAGAACAGCTCCGTCAACTTCTCAAACACCTGTAAGAACAGTTCCGTCAACAGCTCCGTCAACTTCTCAAAATACCTGTAAGAACAGCTCCGTCACTTCTCAAACACCTGTCACAACAGCTCTATGTAAACTTTTCAAACACATGCCCAGAATAGCTCTGTAAACTTCTCAAAACCCTGCCAGAACAGCTCTGTGTAAACTTCTCAAACACCTGCCAGAACGGCTCTCTGTCAACTAAACACCTGTAAAAACAGCTCCATGTCAACTTCTCAAATACCTGTCAGAACAGCTCTATGTAAACTTTTCAAACACCTGTCAAAAAACAGGTCTATGTCAAGTTCTCAAACACCTGTCACAACAGGTCTATGTCAACTTCTCAAACACCTGTCAGAACAGCTCTGTGTCAACCTTTCAACACCTGTCAAAACAGCTCTATGTCAACTTCTCAAACGCCTGTCAGAACAGCTTTGTCAACTTCTCAAACGCCTGTCAGAACAGCTCTTTGTCAACTTCTCAAACGCCTGTCAGAACAGCTCTTTGTCAACTTCTCAAACGCCTGTCAGAACAGCTCTTTGTCAACTTCTCAAACGCCTGTCAGAACAGCTCTTTGTCAACTTCTCAAACGCCTGTCAGAACAGTTCTTTGTCAACTTCTCAAACACTTTGTCAACTTCTCAAACGCCTGTCAGAACAGCTCTTTGTCAACTTCTCAAACGCCTGTCAGAACAGTTCTTTGTCAACTTCTCAAACACCTGTCAGAACAGCTCTTTGTCAACTTCTCAAACACCTGTCAGAACAGTTCTTTGTCAACTTCTCAAACACCTGTCAAAACGGCTCTGTATGAACTTTTTCAACACCTGTCAAAACAGCTCTGTGTAAACTTTTCAACCACCTGTCAAAACGGCTCTGTGTAAACTTTTCAAACACCTGTCAAAACAGCTCTGTGTAAACTTTTCAACCACCTGTCAAAACGGCTCTGTCAGCAAATTCTTCAAAGGCGCAGTGAAGCATGCCTGCCACGATTGGGCGCCTTCCTTTCTACAGTCCCTGATGTGGCCCAATGTCCTGCTGGTTGAGGTGGGGGGGAGGGGGAGGCAGATCCACAGAGCGGATCCAGATCAAAGAGTAGATCCAGAATCAGTATAGTAAGACTGTCATAGATTTTCCATCAAACATGTACTCTGAAGGTAGTGTTTACAACTGATAACTCTCTTCAAAGCAGTGCATTGTCATGAAATATGATACCAGCGGAAAAACTATTTTGTTTTCAAATCTTAAAACGTTTATGTAATAATCCCTCAAACATACACAAACAAATCACAAGACAGAACACGATGTGTTTTGACATCTTAGGCCTTCAGGCAAGATAAACAACACTCAGGACAATAGAGAATGAACGATCACTTATCTTGTAAAATAGTGGGACTGAATCTATTTGACAACTGACTGTAGACGTCTGCACTTTCATGGATGCCCTTCAGGTTCGATGTAATTGTGAGGCATTGGTTGCCTGCCCTTTTGGCCCACCGTTTTGATAAGTTCCTATGTTCGGTCGTGCTCATCAGGCTGTGCTCCCATTTGACACTCTCGAGAGAGGTTCATTGGGACCACAGCCTTTACTGGCAACGCTCAGCCCTGTCACAGTAACTGCTGTGTGAGAGCTACTGAAAAGGCCAGGTACCCATATTCCCTTGCTGTCACCACCTACCTGTCAAGCTAGACCAGGTGAATGGTGTATTGTGCCAGAGGACGCTTTTGGCATTTTATAAACTGAAAATTTCCTGGGTTTTTATTTTGTATTTTTGATCCTTTCTTCTCCAAACAGTGAACATTGTTTATAGAAACGTATTTTTTGTAATATTTTTAGACGACCAATTTGGACCTCACGTACCTTCCTGTCTCTGGAAAAACTAACCTCTGAAGAAGTATATGTTAATATGCAGTTATGAAAAGGGACTTAAATCAGGACTGACTGTGTTTTTTTTCCAGTCCACCCTCTAGTGCAGCTCTAAGCGGATGTCATACGAGTCAAATGTGGCCCTGGGTCCATTTCTTCTCTGCGGGAAGGGTTTCTTTCATACAACCATCCGACCTCTATGGCCAGTTGTCCTGTTGAACCAGTCATGTGACCTAGCCACAAATCATGGGTACAGGTACGTGTGATAAATGGGAGCAGTAAGGAGTGTGGTCTGGGGAAGCAAATCGAACTTTTAGCGGAGAACCGAATCTGTCTTCAAACTTGAAAAGATCCTGTAGTGTTCCCCTCATGAACTTCAATTTACTTTTTTGTTGTGCCAAAGAAAATAAAGAGGTTTATTATGGAATTCTTTGGCCAAGGCTGTGTTCTCCTGTCGTTAATATTCAAGTGTGAGAGACTCCCTGTTTTTCTGATGTGAAACTCTTTTTTTAGAACATAAAAGGTGTTTTTTTTTTTTAAATGTTTCTTTAATGAACAGATGTGTACATAAACAACTTACTGAACTGGCAATAACAAGCAAATGCTTATGATGTGCTCAGAAGATGTGCTCATAAAAGGTGTTTGATTTTGTCTGTGAAGAAATCCTGTACCAA
This sequence comes from Conus betulinus, assembly GCA_016801955.1. NCBI lineage: Eukaryota > Metazoa > Mollusca > Gastropoda > Neogastropoda > Conidae > Conus > Conus betulinus. Next base: position 299,350 of record JADBJO010000403.1, read on the forward strand.
GACTTCCTAAGATTCCCCTCTTTTAGTTCCATTTTTGGGTGATTCCCTCTGAAAGGGATAGTTCCAAGATCTATTGAGAACTTTGAGACACAAACTGTTTTCTTTCCTTCTGGGAAGCACTTTTTTACTTTGATAAGAATCTTTGTGTGTGTGTGTAGCTGCAGTGGAAGTCACTCCCTTTTGGGTAGAGAAGTGTGTTTAGTGTTGTGAGTGTATTCTAATTTGAGGAGGGAAAACAGAGAGCTCCCCTACGTGTTGGGCATGGTCTCTGTCATGATCAGCGACTGCCGATCAGGGTGCACTGTCAGGGGGGCTGGTACTCTGCCGCTGACCATATGGGCACATGAATAAGCGCTTGTGTGTGTGTGTGTGTGTGGGGGGGGGGGGGGGGGGGGGGGGCTGGGCTGCCTATCCCTTGGAGAACAAACGGGGCTTGTCTGGACGTAAGTCGGGAGCCGGCCTTGAGTTGGGGGTCACAGAGGAGGTCGACCCTCCGATGGGCTGGCGTGTTTGTGTTGGCCGGTTGGAGAGATCGTGTCAGCCCGACTGTCAAAGGGGCAGGCAATCCTAGACGCTCTTTGACCCTCCCTGGTCCGTGGGTTAGAGTTATCTCCCCTGTCCCGTATTTCCGCCTTTCTCGCCCCATGGGTCTTGGTGCCATGGTCAACACGCAGTGGGGATCCCAGGTTAGGGGGGGTTGGAGTAGGGGTCTGGAACGGTCATTGACTGTCCCTAATTAAGACTAGGGTAGAACTTCCCCCGCTTATCCTCCCCAATTAACTCCATGTGGTCGGATGCCAGTGCCTTCCTTAAAATCTGACGGGGTGATTAGCCTGGTGGCTTCACTTAGAGCTACATACGAAATGTGTGCCTATGTATGAGTAGGGGGGGGGGGGGGGGGTGTGCTGCTGGCTGGATGTTGGTTGGTTGAGACAGGGTATTGGACAGAGATGTGCTGGCCAATGGAGCTACTATGTATGAAGCTGAGGGGGGTGTGTCCCCGAGTGTGTGTGATATATGACATGTTATAAGTTAGCGAGAAGAGAGACAACTGCGCTCTCGTTCACCGCTCTCAAGCAAGGTACAACACCAAGGAGAGGCCCGAGACTCAGGAGAAGTGTGAACTCTGTGGACTCAAGAGGAGACCACGAGAGCGAGGCCACAGGGCAGAATCGCAGCAGCTCTCTGAGACAGGGAACAGAGGTGTCTGTGACTGTGACGAGATCCGACGGGGGGAAAGGCCAACCCCCAAATCTCGTGAAGGTTTTGGGTCTGCCCTGCTTGTAGTGTTTGTCTGGGACATGCAACCAGTAGGGATTTTGGAGACTGTCGCCAAGCGTTCCTAGATTCCCGTCGTCCGTGTGACTTCCATGAATCTCCGGTGAAGGAAACTTGGGTGTCAGGTGTGAGAGAGGAGTCGGCGGCAGTGCCCTGGAATTCCTGTGCATGACACACTCCCAGTCAGGCGTGACCCACGGTGAAGTGTCGGTGTGTCGGCAGTACATAGGAGACCCCCACAGGACGGTCCAGTGGCCGGAGTGACCAGAGACTTGGGCAAAGTCTAATAGGCCCAGTGTACTGCCGAGGCTCCAGCGAGGGAGCCGAAGAGGGGGACATCCCTGGCGGACGTCCAGCGCCGACGACAACCTGAGAGGCTGAGTGGGGGGCGAAGTGCGGCCCCGACAGGAAACTGGCACCCGGCTGAGGCTCCAGGGACCCAACAAGTGGGCAGGGGTAGGCCAGCAGAAACTTGGAGGTCAACCCCCTCGCCTTCATCCTCAGGTGTGAGGGTGTAAAGTCCGTGCCAGCAAGGACAACGCGACGACAGTGAGCGGCAAGAAGTGGGATGGCGCCCCCACAGACATTGAGAACTGTGTGAGCCTAGCCAAGTTTTGTGTGTGTGTGTGTGTGTGTGTGTGTGTGTGTGTGTGGGTGGGTGCGAGACCACCCCCCTCCCCCCTCCGAAACCTAAGGTGAGGCAAATATTCTCTATGTCTTGCTATGATATTTGTTGATTGTGTGCGGGTGTGGGGCGCTCATCCATTTCTTTTCGTATTTTGATTTTTTGGGGGATAAGTGGTAGGACTTACTATATACTTTCGGAGCTGGTGGGAAGAACCAAGGTGGGGGCTCGGAGCTAATTATCAAACTGATTGAAGAATAAGTTCTCTTTTCTTGATTGAATAAATGTTGTTAATTGATCCCATAAAGTGTTTCACTAAATTGTAGAAATTGTTCCTTGGCATGTTTTTGGGTGGAGGGCGTGCGTTACGAGGAGCACGAGTGTTGCTTATAGAATAGTAATATAATCTACCAGCTAAAGCATCCACACGTCTACCCCGCCATAACAGTCTCCCAATCACTAATGTGTAGCTTCTCAAAAGCATTTCTGAGTGTAACCCTCCCAGAATTAAAAGCTACGGTTGCAACCTGCAGGGTACCTTGACCCCTGAGACCCCCAGATGGTGACCTTCTATTGGGCCATTCTCCTGAAATGCTGTGTATGAGCCAGTGTGACTAAAAAAAGGTCATTGAATAAGTTCTATGTGAAATGATGCTGTCAGAGTTGTATTTGGTGTCTTACAGTCTGCTGAATGGGAGACACTCTGTAAGATTTCTGTTTGTATACTCGCATGCAAGACACCTCACCTGACAGACAGCTTGTGACAAAGATGTACATATGCAGTGTATATACACTTGGGTGCACATGGTAAATACGCATGTATCCACATACACACATTCTTCACCCACCAGGAGAGCACTGGAACACTTCTTCAATCAGGCCGCTGTTCAGGTTGTGGATATCAGGATCAAAGTGGCGCAGTAGGTTCAGCAGGTGAAGGTAGCGGTACCAGACACTGTACACAGCGGTCAGGGGACACTTCTCATCATCCAGCTTGCTGGATGCACATTCCATGACTTCTCCGTACCACCACCTGTGCAAGACCCCCCATTGAAGAGTTAGCGTCTACACGTACATCGTTTTAAGGAAGTGGTGTGGTGGGTACTGCTTTCGCCTAGGAAGCGAGAGAATTTGTGGGTTTATGGTTTGAGTCTTGTATCCTGCAAGTATTATTTCTTCCCCTTTGCATTACCCATTGTCTTAACCTGGTCTTGCGGATACAATAACAAACCAAGAATCCTCTTGTACGTCATGCACTTAGTGCACATGACAGATTCCATGGCAACAAGACAGTTGTTCCCGGCAAAATTCGAAATCCCACTTTGATACGCAAACACAAAATGTGCGCGGGCTGAAAATACTATTGGTGGCACAGTACTGTGACTTCACATAGTGTCAACAACCGCCAACATAACAACCCATGCTGTTTTGTGTCATCTCTTGACATCTCTCTCTCACACTCACCCAGTCAACATCCACTCCCCCAGTCAGCATCCGCTCCCCCAGTCAACATCCGCTCCCCTAGTCAACATCCACTCCCACAGTCAACAGCAGCTGACAGGAAGACACCATTTCCTTCAGACACCATCACCATCCTGCCCCCTAGTGTAAACACTCATCAACGAAAAAAGACCCCGGCTGCGAACAACTTTTCCTGACATCACTGTTAAATCACCCCTGTCAACATCCAATGTCAAGGACACTCCAGCTGTAAACATGATCTCCTTACATCTTCATTACCATCCCCGTGTAAACAGCACCCGACAATGATACCCAGCAGTGAACCTCCCCAGACATCTGCATTCGACTTCCCCTGTCAATCTCCAAGGATGAGAAGATCCTAGGTGTAAACACTATCTCTTGACATCTCCGTTACACTCCCCTGTCAACAGTCACCCACAAGAAGGCCCCTCATCTTCAAACATCTTTTGACATTTCCATTGGCCCCTCCCTGCTCTCCCTGTAAACATCAACCTACAAGGAGAGCCCCTCCTACCTGTGAACAATTCCCGACATCTCCGTTAGACTACCCTGTCAACAACCCTGTCAACAAGAAGCTGTAAACAGCATTCACTGCCATCTCCATTAGACTCCCCCCCCCCCCCCACTTTCCACCCCCCCCCTCCACTCCACTTAGCGTTAACAGACATTGACAATGAGACCATATTGTTAACGGTTTGTCCCAACCAGCCTCTGTGAGACACCATTAGGACTGCTTATCTTTGCCTCATTCCAACAGATCTTCTTGGGCTCTAATGTCATCATTTCATTAGCTTCAGACGCTCTTAAGGAACATCCTACATTCCTTGTTACTGAATTTCTACATTGTCGTTCATACCAGGAAGGACAATCCACTTGAAAACGAAAAGAGAGGATGACAAGAATGGACTCACTTGCAAGCGTCGTTGGGTGCTTTGTCGTAACCGAGCAATGAAACGAGGGCACCGGGACAAGTGTTCAAGGCATCGTTGTTGAAGCATTCATCATTAAGAACCTCCTCACTGTCCTCTGTAAAATGCAATAAATTATGCATGCACCTGCATGTGTGTGCATGTGCATACATGTGCATGTATGTGTATGCGCATGCACAAATGCGCGGTGTGCATGCATGCTGGTGTGCATATATGTATGTGTAAGTATGCATGAGCAGTGTGTATGCATGCTTGTGTGCATGTGTGTCTTCTGTGTGTTTGTTTGCTTCCTTACACAACACTGTGCCTGAAGCAGACACCTACCTTTCAACTTGTATTATTCTGCTGTATCTTGGTACTTTGCCGTCAGTATCAAAACATAGCACATCTCTAATGGTTTCCCCCTGTCTATGAACGGTGTAAACAATTACTAATGATATAACCTGAAGAAGTCCTGGATGATCAACATAAAAAAAAAATCGTGATTACTTCTATTCTTCAAATGGGTATGCATGATTGAGGACACACACACACACACACACACACACACACACACACACACACACACACATGCACAGAATTTTTTTTTTTTACATAAGGGAAAAGTTGACCATAGACCAAATGGACTTTTTCACCCCTTGCCCTTGATTAAGTGGCATGTAAAGCTAACAGCAGAAAGAGCATAAACACATTGTTTTCACATAGGCACAAACATCAACATACAACCCTTTGTACTTGTAAAATAGATTTCACTGCTCATAATCTCAAATCTGAACGTGCATTACAACCTGGCCAACAACGAAAAGATCAGTCAACACACAAGTCAGCCAACAGGAATCAAAAACAAAAAAATAAGATGAAAAAGATCATCCATTCATTTCCATACCAAGTGACTGCCGGTAATAACTACACACTGGACACGTCCCCTCGATCCACCTACCCTCACACTGTTTGATGTCTTCAGTAAGAATCGTCTCGTTGTATTGAATCAGAGTCTGATACACTTTGCTCACAGGGCAACTTGAATTCAGGTAGGTCACCCAATGATGAATGCATCAGCACTTTGGACAAAGACACTGAAAACAGAGAAACAATCCCTCATTTGACTGCGATGGTCCACTTAAAAACATGGCTTACTTTTTATTACAAAGCCTGACTTATAAATACATTTGAGCGTATGCAACAGATGTTCTAAACACTGTTAATAAGATTGATGTTCAAATCCTATCAGTTTGGTAAGGAAGACTAAAATCTGAAAAAAAAAAAAATCGAGGACCGGTTGAAAAGGTAGGAAATTATGTCTACATTTCCATGAGGTGAATTTGCAACATACCCCTTGTATTTTCTACATGTACTCTTCAATATACACACAAAACAGACACAATCTCTCTCTCTTATACACAACACAACACAGCACACACACACACACACACACACACACATGGGTGCGTACACACACATATGCATGCATGCAGGCTCATGTACATTCACGTTTGCATGTACACATTTACACTGAACACCCTGATGCATGCGGTAACAAAATGGCATGATTTACATGAATTATACCATGCCACTGGTTAGCACTATCTGAAACTCTTGTTCGGCGCTATCTTTAAAATGCCCTGAGTTGTACTTGTCTCTCCCTCATATTCAGTGTCACTCGACCCACCCACCCACCACACACACTCCCCTTTTTGTGTTTTACATTGCTGTCTGAATGTTAACTTGTATCTGTATAATTAGTTCAATGTTCTTTTTCATTGTCAATCTGTTTTTGTCTGCAGTTAAAACGCATCAACTACGATGTAAATTGAGTATGTGTATAAATCTTATTGTTACTATGACATTTTGTGAATGGAATTATGTTTAAATCAACCGAGAAAAATGGTTACAACCCATTCTACCAACCCATTCTCCCCTACCCTCATACCCCTCCACCCACACACACACATGCAGCTCATGCACTAAAGTAACCATAAACCATGCCGTGTACACATGTGAATCGTAACACTGAAAATGCGCAAACGTTGTAACTTTTTTTTTCTAAAATTTAAATCACAAGTAATGTACAATGGATCACTTCCATAGATTCAAAAGCATAATGAGGTATTTCAGACACTAGGGGATTTCTGCAGGCTGCAAAGGTATCCTAGACATGGCCTGCAGATTCAGCTTTATGGCTAAAAAAAACAAAAAACTTTCTTCTGCCAGGACAAGTAATAGTCGGCACGAGCTGAGAGTTATGTCCTACAGATTTGGCTTTTTTTTCTAAATTGTTTCGTTGTCTTTTGTTTTGTTATGGGGACATGTTCAATACAAAATGTCAACTTTTACATAACTAAAAAGTTTTCAGATACCACTAAATACATCACTTTGTAGATTCTTACCATTTTGGAAAAGTAACTTCACACTGACTATATGTTCAATGGAATAAATTGTCATAGATTCGCAGAACGGCTGCTGAAGCCTAAGTTTGACATCCACATCCTGACCAAAATGTAATAGGTTTTTCCTTGAACCACCTCCAATCTTTCTACCAAGTTTGCTTCAAATCTGTCCAGTGGGGTTTTTGTGCATAATCAAATTTGTAAAGACTTCACAGCACTGATCCAAACCAAAAATTAATGGGTTTGTCCTTGGGTCACATCTGACCTTTCCACGGACTATGGTTTAAAATGGCTCCTGCAGCTTTTGCTTAACCTAGCAGACAGACAAAGAAACAAAGTGTGAAGCAATTTGATGTAGATGAAAGCAAGTTCCTCGGCATACAATGAAATTTGACAGAAAAAAACACAGAACTAGAAAATGTTGCTGGTGAAAAGAGACATATTCCCACAATGATCTTTCGCTCAGGACACCTGGGTATCACATACAGTTTGCAGCACTCTGGTGTCAGCAAGACTCTAAAGAGAACTTGGATCAGTTATTCAGCTTAAGTGAACTTGGATCATTTATTCACCTTAAGAGAACTCCGATCAATTATCTGTCTTAGGAGAACTTGGATCAATCGTCTATCTTAAGAACTTGGATCAGTTATTCAAACTGTTGATGTGGCTTTACATTGTGGTCAAAAGTCAAGGACAGTTGATACTTTGCATCTGATCTGACCGACAGGTATAAACAACAAGAACAAAAATTTTAGGCCATCTTTTTCAATGGAAGAACTGACTTGGGTTTTGGAGCATTTAACCTTTGATTTCAGTTTGTTCATGAATCTGTTTCAATCTCATTTTAGCAACAGAATGATCTCCATTCTCTTTTGTCGGCTGGGCTTTCCACAACATATCACAACAGTCTTGTAGACACTACAGTCAGAAAAACCTGCGGTCAAAGTAAAAAGAAAGAAATGTTCTGAGTCATTTGTCTTGCACCAATAAGAAATAAAACCCAAAAATACCAAAAGCACAAACTTAATATACCATGCCTTAGGAGTAACATGAAACACCTATCTATCTTGTCTTGCCCCAATAAGAAACAAAAAAAAACCCCAAAATTACCAAAAGCACAAACTTAATGTACCATGCCTTAGGAGTAACATGAAATACCTACCTATCTTGTCTTGCCCAATAAGAAAAAAACAAAAACAAAACAAAAGCAAAAAACAAAATTAATGTACCATGCCTTAGGGGTAACTTGAAATATCAATCTGTCTCAATCAATCAATTAATCTATCTACCTACCTTCCTTCCTTCCCATGTGCCTGACAGTCTGTCTGTCTATCTATCTATTGATCTATCTAAATCTTTTTTCACTGTCTCAACTTCCATGCCACTTGGGAAGCCACAGCCTGGCTTGTCCAGATGCAACCTGGCACCAGCAATCCACAGGGAGCAGTAAGTGTCACCTGGTCATGAGGCAACTCAACAGAGGAGATACTGCACTGTTGTCGTGTGGCTTCAGTGGCATTCTGAAGTGCCTGTTCTGATGCACTAAATGCAGAACATCTACCACGAAGCCCCTTATTGATGACATAAACCACTTGGTCGCGGAACCAGCGACTGTGTCCCCCTCTGGTGGCTACCACGTCCATCAAATGACAGAGCCCAGAGCAAAGTTATCTCTACGTAGGAGCCAGTCGGGGCCAAAATCATCAGATGGGAATCAAACCCACTATCTTCCTTAACATCTCACCACGGGGACTGGTGTATTTAATTTGATTTAATCAAAACACACACACACACACACACACAGACCAATCCTGCGTGCATGCACACACACACACACACACACACACACACACACACACACACACACACACACACGCACACACACACAGAGACAGAGGGACAAAGAGAGATAGAAAGAGAGACAGAGAGAGAGAGAGAGAGAGAGACAGAGACAGAGAGAGATCAACCTGCATGGTCTTTCTTCGTGAGGAGCATCCAAGTATGTGGATTCTTGTATGTGGTCCAGTGGCCTGTAGGATAGGGATATTTGGTGGTGGCCCATTGGCCTGTAGGATTGGGATACTTGGCCGTGGTGGCCACTGGCCTGTAGGATTGGGATACTTGGCCGTGGTGGGCCCCATTGGTCTGTAGGATCGGGATACTTGGCCGTGGGTGGCCCACTGGCCTGTAGGATCGGGATACTTGGCCGTGGTGGCCCACTGGCCTGTAGGATCGGGATACTTGGCCGTGGTGGCCCATTGGCCTGTAGGACCGGGATACTTGGCTGTGGTCCAGGGGCCTGTCGGATTAGGATATTTGGTGGTCCAGTAACCAGTCCACGGGGCTGTGTTCCAATGTCCTGTTGGATAAGAACCTGGTGTGGTCCAATGTCCATACGGATACTTTGTTGTATGATCTGCAAAATATATACATAATGATTGACTGAGATAAGAGAGTTAGCATTGCCAGAGACAACAGTGGTCCTTTAAAATGAAAAAAAAAAACCACAAAAAACACAGTGAACTGAAAGAACCGTAAACTTAACAGAGGCAAGAGCAATTAAGACAACTGAGTGAGAAACACTAACAGCTGACTGAGACAACATTTCAATTTAGACAGCCATCACAGTTCACCGAGATAAAATGAACACTATGACAACACTAACAGTTGACAGAAACAATGCCAACAGTTGACTGAGACAACACTAACAGCTGACTGAGACAACACTGACACTAAGAGCTGACTGAGACAACACCAACAGTTGACTGAGACAACACTGACAGTTGACAGAAACAATGCCAACAGTTGACTGAGACAACACCAACAGTTGACTGAGACAACACTGACAGTTGACAGAAACAATGCCAACAGTTGACTGAGACAACACCAACAGTTGACTGAGACAACACTGACAGTTGACAGAAACAATGCCAACAGTTGACTGAGACAACACCAACAGTTGACTGAGACAACACTGACAGTTGACTGACACAACGCTTACACTAAGACTAATGACTGAGACAACACAAACAGTTGACCGAGACAACACCAACAATTGACCAAGACAACACTAACAGTTGACCGAGATAACACTAATACTAACAGTCAACTAGACAACACCAACAGTTGATCGAGACAACACCAACAGCTAACTAAAACAACACTAACAGTTGACTGAGACAACATTTACACTAAGAGCTAACTGAGACAACACTAACAGTTGACCAACACAACACCGACAGCTACGACAACACTAACAGTTGACTGAGACAACACTCACAGTTGACCAAGACAACACTAATACCAACAGTTGACTGAAACAACACTAACAGTTGACTGAGATAGCCATCACAGCTGACTGAGATAAAACTAACAGCTGACTGAGACAGCATTACCAGGTTGGTGAGACGGTTGTCACAGTTCACTAAGGCAACACAAACAATTGAGTAAGACAACATTATGTTTGACTGATACAACATTACCGGCTGACTGAGACAACCCTAACAGTTGGCCGAGACAACACTAACAATTGACCGCGACAACGCTTTCAACTGACCATGACAATGGGAAAAATAAGCAAAAATAAAGAGTAAACATTCACCAAGAACTATAACTGAACTGAGACATTAAAGAAAGTTAACTGAAACAACCACCATTAACCGCGATGACTATGACATTTAACTGAGACGACCATGACAATTCCCTGGGTCACCATAATAAGCTTGCTCAGACAACGGGAAAGTTAATACTCTGCTTGAAGTATAATCTCCACTAACTCAATTTTTTTTTTTCTGAACTTTGTTTGGTTTCAATCAAAAAGTCCAGCGGACCACACGGGGCCTATTAAAGTCATACAGGGAAGATGGCGACATCATCAACAGGTCAGATCCTGAAAAATAATACATCCTGAAAGAGAAAACAAACACCATAAACAGTTGATGGCATGGGACAAGGCATTTGCTTTGGGAAAGGTAAACATGAGAAAAGGCTGGCATGCCGTAAATTGTAATCAGATATAAGTATAAAGAAGTTTCCCGAACAAATACAGGCGACAGCAAAGACAAAAAAAAGAAATGAGGTAATGTTGCTTATAGATAAAAGGTACTCAAGACAGTGGTAGAAAAGAACCAGATACAAACGTAAAGCTTCCAGATGGCAGGGGAGCAGTTTGCGCTGTAACGAGTCCCCAGCATCAACACACGAGACATATTTGACTTCAAAAACAAAAAAAGAACAGAAATGTCATGCTTACAGAACTAAAAGCTGCATAAATTGATAACAGACCAGATATCTTAATAATGAATCTCACTGAAATACAATGATGCCAATAACGAACTGTAGAGACGAACTGTTTGAATCTATTACTGAACAGATGTCTTATTTGTAAAACTTCATGCAAGAAAATCAAACAGTTTAAACTACACTGTAAAGATGGGTGGCTTCAGATGTGCATGGCAATCCAAGCCATACACGTTTCAAACAGATCTAACCACGCTTGGGCATTCAGCCTCGTTAACAGAAAAAAAATACCCCCAACAGAGAGCAGTTTTCTGCAAATCGTTCATCAAGCTTCTTACAGTGAATGTATCATCTTTCCTCTGGCACTTAGTGTGGATATGGCTTCAATCTGACAATGCGTACTTTCTGCGTGGGTGTTACTCACATGGGTAGGGGGTGGGGAAAGGGACCGTCAGGGTGCTCTTTGCAGATGTAGTCAGCGATGTACAAGTAGGCATCGGTGACTCACACACTGAGACCTCGCTGGGATCAGCCATGAAGCTGATCTTCCCTGTGGATCAAGGACCATACCCACAGTTAAGAGCCACCCAAAGTCATCTCAGAAAGAATGCCGTTAGAAATGTCATTTATAAAAATAAAAGGGGGAAAAATAGGGAAAAAAAAAAAAACATAGAAGCAGGACCAAAAGCAAAAAAAAACAAATAAACAAAAACAAAACAAAGCAAGGAATCATGCCACTTTCCTATTATCCTCACACAAACAAATTATGTTCACATATTACAGTGAGTGAACTGCATCGTGGACAAATCAAACCAATATCCAATCAATCAAAAGGACCAAATTAAGAGCGAAAAACAAAACACACACACATTACTACTTTCCATCTTCATGTGCATGTGCACACACACACACACACACACACACACACACACACACACACACACACACAGACATAGTGGACAGAGAGAGTGAGAGAGTGAGAGAACTCAGAAATCATTCACTCTAGGGTTAAGACTGTTTACACAGCCTATTCTTTCAATCTGTCCTTGCTAAGCTCAGTTACTCACATGAAATTTTAAAAAACACAAACACATACACACACATAGTGCATATGAATGACAGAGAGAGAGCAAGCGAGAGAGAGAGAGAGGGGGGGGAGAGAATTTAATTACACAAACGAGATAAAAAAAAAGTTAAATGCACACATGATTGTGGAGTACTTGATTTACACACACATCACATACACATATAGTGCATAGGATTGACAGAGAGAGAGAGAGAGAGGGAGAGGCAGAGGCAGACAGACAGAGAAAAGAGAGAGAGAGACAGACAGACAATAGACAGACAGACAGTCAGACAGACAGACTGACAAGCAGACAATTGGGGGAGAGGTGGGGGAGGAGGGAAGGGGGAAAAGACAGTGCTAGAGTATGCAGTCATCATGTATATGCAGTCATCATGTATGCAGTCATCAAAGTGCCACAGTCCTGAGACAGAGAAGAACTCAAGAGTGAAATCAACAGAAACAATCAACTCTTACTCTAACAATCCCTACCTACAAACTGGTTCTCTCTTTGCTTTGCAAAGGTCTTACCTAAAAAGAAAATTGTTTTTTAAAACAAAATTTGCGTTTCTTTTAATTCTGTTTGCTGTGTGTGGTGTGGGCCATTTCGCGGATATCTTTTAAATATATCATTCAAAGAATCGCCAAACCGAGAATGATGAAAAAACAGTGAGCAAAATCTGCATTTTACTGATAAAATTTGTTAGCCTATGTTGTTTATTCATGGCGAAGTGGTTAGCGTCGCGGACACCCGGCTGGGAGGTCGTGGGTTCGAATCCCATCAGAAGTCATGTGGGTTTTTCTGCCCCGACCGGCTCCTACCCAGAGTTGAGTCTGCTGCGGACTCAGTTGGGAAGACTGGGACCACACAGTTGAGTTTCATCCACTTAATGGATGCGTTTCTGAGAGTGTTGCTCAAATTTCCTGACCAACACTGCAGGTGTCTGTATCTCTCGGGCCTGGTTGACACCGGGATATATTATGAAAGGAAGCGTAGAGTACAGCCTGTCATGTAGTCTCAGACCAAAATGGAAATCCGTAGCATCATCATAATCATCCTCATTCTCATCGATCAGCATAAAAAAAAGTCTCAAAATTCTGTGGCCTTCATGCCCTGCTCTCATGGTGACCTCAGTTTCGATGTCCTCTCCATGTCTGTGGCCTTGGTTTGGTTCCGTCGGGGTCACTGGTATCGGCGAGTCCATGGGGGCTGTCGTTGGACGGACGTGGTGGCGCCCTCCGAGGGAAAGCTCACTCACGCCGGCTCCGCGACTAAGCATTATTGTCGTCAGTAGGGGGCTTAGTAGGTGGTGTCCTGCGTATGTTAGATCAGAACAGGCGCCACTGAACACCACTGAAGTGACTCGGCAGCAGTGCAGTGTCTCCTCCGGTGGGTTGCCTCTTGACGACTTGACATTGACTGCTGCCTGTGGATTGCCGGTGCCGGGGCTACGGCGGGGCCGACCGGGCCGTGGCTGTGGACAGGGTTTCGAGATGAGCGGCGTGGGGTGCACTGCCTCTGAGGTGGCGCAGAGGTTGGGACAGCAAAAAAAAAAAAAAAAAAAAAAAAAAGACAGAGTGCTGGGATGGAAACAGGGAGCAACGGGGAATGCTGGGTGGGAAGAGGAGGGGAAGGGGGGTGGTGAGAGAGGAGGAGAAAACTGGGGGTACAGGTGAGGTGAAGACAGGGAAAGAACTGAGCAGTCCCAAGCTCCTCCCCCATCACCCCCACCACAACCACCACTAATTTTTCACACTTGTATCTTGTCTGTCCTCAGGTCAGACATCATCAGTAAACGGTTCCACAAACACTGCCACCAACGGATAAGTGAGCGAACTCAACACTGTGTGAAGCAGAGGCAGTGCGAAATGAAAACGGGTAAACTGAAAAGAGCAAGTTGCATGCACCTTAATGTTTAGTTGTTTATATCGTGAGCATACTTAACTTCACCTGTGTGTCCTGGCTGAGTCCTTTCTTTCTCACCTTGGCACACCTGAGATGCGTTATAGCCACTGAGCTGATGCTGTGTGAAGACCCAGGTGTCACCGAGTGCCATGGCCTCCAGTTCCTCCACATTGCAGTGGTAATGCCTGCTTCTGGCCACGATGAGTGCACACTTGAGGGAAGACACGTAGTGCCTGAAACAGGTCAGTCTCACAATACCACGCTGTGTTGTCTATACACCCTTAATGATTCTACTGACAAATAAAGTCTGAGTCCGAGTTCATGAACTCATGGTGTTTGGCCTGACGTAACGCTTGGGTTATATAATGCAACCATAATAATTTCATACTAATGAATAAATAAAAAAAAATAGTAATGAGAGAGACAGACAGACAGACAGACAGAGACATAGTGAGACAGAGACAGAGAGCTACAAACACAAGACCTTTTGAGAAGAATAAAAACAAAAAGGAACTGAAGAAACAGAAACCGGTGTGGCAATTAGAGGTTAACCTTTACCCCGTCCTTCAGTGTTTAAGTGTAGACGGGAGGTAAAATGCAAACTGCATTGCTGGGCTGAAATGATGAACATGAGTCATCCAGCATCTGAAAGGTCTCTGTCCTCACTCAACGCCCTACAACTTAGACATGATATACCTGGCTCAGTCTCTCATCTTTGTTCACCATCATGTGCCCCCCCAAACAGAGTAATGATGAACACAGAATCATAGCACACAACAATCCAGGTCAGGTTTTGGAATTGGACAATGATAAGGTTTGTTTGCCTGCAAGCCAGTCACCAAAGCTCGCTTGTCTTCTGGTATATTAATTTGTACTCCGTTCAGCCAAACCTGAGCCCATCAATGATAGCTCCTCTTGTACATCAGCATCGATGATGAACCCAAAAGTTCCTTGTATACAATGAGCTAAACGTATGTCCACTACCACTGCCCACTTCTCTGGTAACATCCATTCAGTAAGCTTGATACCACTAGCAATTTTAAATATGTCTTCCCTCATGAAGGGACTGTTCATCTTTTTTTCAGAGCATGTTGATGTTAGAATATGCCGATCTGCCAAAAAAAAAACAACAAAAAACAAAGAGAAAACCAAGGACACCACCATTAAATCAAAAAACAATCTTTGAACACGTGTAACATATAGAAGTCAGCACTGCCATCCACAAGTTTTGTGTTTCAAACTCATAATCTCAAACACAACTAACCAATTTACAGCCTTTACATCTTTCTGGCGGAAGGGAACTGTATGAAGCCGACACAAAACCCCACTTCCTGTTTCAGTGTATTTTCCACAGAACCATCAAGTCTCCATGAATCCAGATGAGTTTGCCCATTTATTTCAGTGTCATTAGTTAGGCTAATCAGTCGTTAACCAATAAGGCAAAAATGATTTTTAACATTCTAATAGTACACACACACACACACACACACACACACACACACACACACACACACACACACAAAACACAACACACACACACAACACACACACCACACCACACACACACACACACACACACACACACACACACACACACACACACACACACACACACACACACACACATACACATACACACACCAATAACTCACAATTCATTTTGTCAAAATGGCAAGCAGAGTGTAAAAAAAAAAAACGTCTACAGTCGTTAAAACATTCAGAGCGCTCAAACCACTATGAACAGAAGGAAACAAGCGGAGTGAATTAACTATCCACACTGTATTAGTATACTCACTCGCACAACGTCTCAACAGAGTCAGCCATCTCAAGAGCTCTGACAGAGGGTCTGCAGTTTTCATCCACCATGGTCCACAGAGAATCCCAGTCAGGGCAGCCCAACATCGGGAAGTCTTCTGCAACAAGGTGAGGTGTGTTAGCAGCCAACACAACAGCTTCAAACTGTACACCACATTCGTGTGGTACACAAGGCAGCCCCATATATCAACACACTAAGTATGGGGTGCTGATCATTAAGTGACTAATTCATTTCAGTCTTAGGAAAAATGAAGTCACTTGGGGTCCCTTGTATCTGATGGTTGACTGATTGATCTATGACCATGGTTAATCTGTTATCTTTCCTTCACAGATCAGCTGAAAAAAACTGATTACTTCCTCATGATTTATTTCCCATTTTCACAAGGCCAGGTTACTCATTGAATCAGTAACACCACAGCCATTCTTCCTGGCAGAATATAACAAAAATCACCACCAAACACAAATCCATTCTAAACAAAAGTTTAGTACAGAAAACAGAACAACTGAATGATATTTGTTTTACTTTTCAGTTTCATCAGGGAAGTATCCCACCACATCCGCCATACCACATGCCCTCAATGCACCGAGATCTAAACTTTTCTTTAACTGAGCAGCAAGGACAAATTAAAAGGCTAAAAGCCTCGGATGAGACAATATAATGGTAATCATTTTTTGTACTCCCAGTTCTTAAATAACAGGGAGTACTTTACAATGGGAACAAAGAAATGCTGTCTGTGTGTCTGTCTATCCGTATGTCTGTGTGTCTGTCCGCAGTCAAAATGTGTTCCACTTGCTCCAGACAAAACTTCTGGACAGATTTTTCTGAAAATTTGTAGGTATGTTCATTATGGGTCACGGATAACGCTGGATGTTTTATTTTACCAGAACAGCCGTTACAAACAGCTATAAATGATTATTTACAAAAATCAAATCTGATAAGGGGAATAACCACCGCACTGTCAAGTTTTTTCCTTCCCCGAACTGGAAATTGTCTCCCTTCTTTATCAGTACTGGGGTTTGTGTTTATATGCTTTGCTTCTTGTTTTTGCCTCAAATGTTCTATTTTGCCATTAAAAAAAAAAACAAAAACGTTCATATCTTTTCTATTTTTTTTTTAAGTGGTGCCTCCATCCTATTCTTCCTCCATTTTTTCTTTTACTTTCTTTTCCACCAACACTTGTTCATCATGCAGATCTGTGTGTTCTGTTTTCTGATGGACACTTGAATGCAAAGTTTAATGTTTTAGCATTGATGCTTAATGTTTTGGCATTTGATACACTCTGGGGTTTAAGCTAGATCAGTGTCTGTGATGAACCATAGCTTTTAGGCCATGAGCTGCACCAGCAGCGTAAAACCGGTTAAACAAAATAATAACAACAATAACTACTGATGACAATAATAATAAACAACAAAATCATAATAATAGTAATAATAATGATGATAACACAATAATAATAATAATATAACAACAACAATAATGATAACAATAATAACAATAATAATGATAATGACAATAGTAAAGACGACAGCCAACAAACCCACGTCAGCATATAGATGTGACCATTGTGACAGACTGCCACTCTCATTTCAGTCTCTACAACCACAAGCAACGCTGCTGGGGGCGAGCAGACAGCCCAGAGAGATATAAATCTTAAGTTGGATATACTCTATCCATGGCCAGCTATGACTGATGGAGGCCTACTACTAATACTACTAATAATTATAGTCATCATTATTATGATTATCATTATTATTACTATTATAAAACAAAGTACTGCAGGTAACTCATTTCCGTTAATCAACAGAGTGGTCTGGGAAGTCTTACCTCTTGAAAAGACTCACCTCCAGGCAGAAGGAAGACAACTTCCAAAAAGGTGAACGTTGGCAGAGGAATTTGACCTAGCCCCTCGTAGAACTGTTCAGAGATGTAGTCAGTTCCACTGCTGAGCGCCTCATACACGGCGTGATACTGGGGGTCGTAGTCTATGTACAGGTAGATCTCCACGTAGGCCTGCACTCCGGTCCCTTCCCTGTGTTCAAACCAGAGCAAATCGACACTTCAGTGGAGGTACATTCTGGACAGGAACTAAGGACTACACTGATGAAGGGGAAGATGATGGTCATAGATGGTCACTGAGCAACCCATTCTCTCTCTCTCCCTTTGTCCGTTTGTCTCACACACACACACACACACACACTATAGAAAAAAAGCACAACAATGGCAATTCAGACATCAGGGACACTAAGGATATATGCTCAGGGCCTCAAATTGCATGGATCAGAGATAACGGCCTCTCCAATATGTTACACTGAAACAGGAGCCTGTCTTCTCTCCTTGCATGTACAGTACCTCATGTTCAGAAAGTTTCGCTGCTCCTCCTCAGGACCTTAGCGCCTGGCACTGGCTTGTCCAGAATGACAGTAATA
>JADBJO010000403.1:322500-330000 GCA_016801955.1 Conus betulinus
GGGCACAAGAGCAGAGTCACCTCTGCTCTGGTGAGTGGTCTCCCCCTGTGGACCACTGAAGCTGACAGTGCCAGAAGATACGCTCAGGTGTCTGGGGTGCCCTAGGGGAAGGGAACCATGGTGAAAGCTTTGGAGGATGGCCTCTTTGACAGAAATGAGCAAGTCCACTGGAAAATTGGGTTTTAATGCAAATTCGGTGAAACACAGGTGAAAGGGAGGGAGAAATTTGAAAAGAGAGAGAGAGAGACAGAGACAGAGACAGACAGAGTGCATCTGTCAATATTTTCCCATGTCTGTCTGAAGTAAATAAAACACATTTTCAAAATCTTTTTATGTGTATGTGTATGTGTGTGTGTGTGTGTGTATGTGTGTGTGTGTATACATGTATGGCGTGTTTGCATGCATATGCGTGCATGCATTTGTGTGAATGTGTGTGTGTGTGTGTGTGTGTGTGTGTGTGTGTGTGTGTGTGTGTGTGCATGTGTGCATTTGTGTGTGTGCATGCATGTGCATGTGTGTATGTGTGTCTCTGTGTGCTTTTGTATGCATGTGCATGTGTCCATAACCCCTTGTGCCTGCTAAAGGGATAACAAAAAGGGTTCCTGAAACAACCAAGGATTGTCCCAGTCTCTGTACCTGCAGACATCAGATGTTTCTCCTGGAGCGAAGAATGCTTCGAAGAAGTCATTACCACAAATCTCAGACAGGTCAGTCAAGTTGAAGCATTTGTCTGGACCGTTGGAAAGCCCCTTCTCGTAATCTGCAATGACCAAGTGAACTGCTGCTCATTGTCGTTCAAACTCACCAAAGCAAAAAAATGACATGAAAAGTTCTATAAAGCAATCTGATACAAACAAGGGCTAGAGCTCATATGGCTGCACCCATTCCCCCTATCCATCTTCTCTCCACAACAACAACAACACTAACAACAACAGCAAACATGCCCCCCCCCCCCCCCCCCTCCATCAAAAAAAAAATTTGTGAACCATGCATTTTTCGTTGCTTTGCACCGATACAAGTACAAAAGGGAATAATTCCTTTAATTACTCTCTGCTTCCAAAGAAGAATGTTTCCATCAAAATAAACATTACGTTAATGGAGTCAACCAACTGACATGTGTCTTCATCCTTCTTTTTCTTCTTATTTGAAGAACATTCTTGACCTCTGCTAATACTAAACTAATATCAGTCATCAAGAAAAAAATCGGAGAGGTGGTAGAGAGGGTTGGGTTGAGGAAAGAGGCAATTTATTGTCAGATTAACTCAAAGTTGTACTGACATTTAAGAAAACATTATGAACAGAATACCAACGTTTTTCATTCAAAGCAAAGAAGCATAATTAACACACACCAAAATACGCGCGCACACACATACACATACACACACAAGCGCACACACATGCGCGCGCGTGCGTACTCACGCACATACACATACACATACGGCATACGGACGCGCGTGCCCGCGCGCACACACACAAAAGTACGCACTTACATAAATACACAAATACACGCATCTCAATACGAACACACCCATACCCTCACATACACTCAAACTTGCACACTCACACACACAGACTTACACACACACCCACACACACACACACACACACACACACACACACACACTCATACTCGGGCACTCGTACACACATGCATTCACTCTCATAAACACACGCATGCACGTACACATACGCGCGCACGCACATACACATCCAGGATACGCTTCGGTGCTCGCACCCGATCCGTCGGTGCGCAACAGCAGGGGCCCAGAAATCCACCAGTCGGACATCGACACAAGTTTGGAGCAAGTATAGACAAAAAGTATTTCGGAAGGATGTGTTCCATCAAACGGATGATGTAACTGTGCTGCTGTGTGAATCAGACGACGACCTTCAAGAATATTCCTGCGATCCGTGTTCGGAAGACGATCGCTTTTTCTGGTTTAACAACCAGGAAGAAAGACACATGTCATAAGAGGAATGTCTTAAATTGTCCTGCATTTGGAAAGGAAGACGCATCGGAAACACGAATCATGCAGAGACCCAAGCATGTGTGCTGCACGCTGTCCACGGACTGATCCAGTTTTACCTGGGGTGACCGTCGTCTACAGAACTGACAATGAACACCAGTGACATTTTCTCGTTCATGATTCCATCACGTAAAGTGAAAAAACAGGATATTGCTGTGGTTTCCATGTTAATAAAATCGAAACACACACACACACACACACACACACACACACACATACACACACATTCACACACACCACACACGCATACACACACACATATACTCTCTCTCTCACACACACACACACACACACACACACACACACACACACACACATCCACGCACGCATATGCATACCCCCCCCCCCACACACACACACACACACTGAAAACAGTGAGGGCTAATACACACCATCACATCTTTGCATGTCGTAGTGAAGCTCTGTAGTGACAGAGGTGTTGTGAAGCAACAGAGTGGAAAACACGTCCTGGTAGTCACAGTGCAACTCCATGGAGTCCAGCACAGACAGCACATGGGACACTATTTGCACAGTGGCTCTAGACAAAGGAGAATTAACGAAACCAATGTGAATTATTTCCAGCTGGCACATTTCAGCTAGTACAGTTAAGGGAAAAAAAATAATCAAACAAACTTAAAAAGGTGATGCTATAGATTAACGAATTTTAGTATTGAATATAATTTTAAGATATACTTGACCTGTCCAAACAAATGCCTTGGATTAAGGATTTTCACTAATAAAACTAATTTTACAATATATTTACCTGTCCCAACAACGCCTTGGATTAAGAAATTTCACTAATAACACTAATTTTACAATATATTTACCTGTCAAAACAAATGCCTTATCCTCCTCGGCGTAAAACATATCACCACATTCAACTCTCCCCAACCCTACTCCCTCTCTTCACTAAAAAAAAGAAGAAAAAAAAAAATGGTGGGAGAGAAGGGAGCTAACCAGCCTCTATACCCACTTAGGCAGTAGGATGATCACTCCCAGTGAGTTCATTGGATTGCACCATTTTTTAACATTTTCCCAGCCAAGTAGTGTGAATGTGTGAGTGGAGGAGGAGGAGGGGTGGGGAGAAGAGAGCTAGAGAATGGGAAAGTGGAGGTAAGAAGGGAAAGCAGAATAAAATCGGAGGGGTGGAGAGATGGAGAAAATGGGGTAGGGTGCATGAAAGGATGTGAGAGGAGGGGTGGGGGGTCCAAACAGACAGAAACAAACAGAAGTAATTTCTCATGCCCGTTACGTGTTAAAAGGTCACATACATAACACATACAAAACATCTTTTTGCTTGTTTTGAATCAAAGGCACAGAAGCAAATGAAGAAAAAGTAAGTATACAAACATGCAGGGATTCTGCAGGTGAGGATGGTACCAGTAGTCTTCCTCGCTTCCAGAGCCAGTGGTGGGGGCTGTGGTGGTGGGAATACCCAAGTAGGAGGAAAAAAAGGAGGAGAACATGGAGTGTGTTGGCCATGTGCTAGGACTAGCGGCTGTACCAGCATGACCCGTGGAATGAGGTGGCATGGTGCTGGTCTGGGTGGACCAATCCTCTTCTTCTGTACATGCAAGTATGTTGACAGATAGACAAATCTTAAATAAATGTTAGCAAACCACCAAGAGAAACGTGGACAAACGAGTCACAAGACAAAACACGACGTGTTTCGACCTCTTAGGTCTCTCTCAGGCAAGACACAAACAAATAGGACAATCAAAATGAACGAGTTTGTCACTTAGCTTAGATCTCTTCAACGCAAGGTAGGCGTAGATTCAATGCCTACCTTTGCACTGAAGAGATTTAAGCTACGTGACAAACTCGTTCATTTTCATTGTCCTATTTGTCTGTCTCTTGCCTGAAGACCTAAGAGATCGAAACGCATCATGTTTTGTCTTGTGACTCGTATGTCCACGTTTCTCTTGGCGGTTCACTAACATATATTTAAGATTTGTTAAGATTTCCGCCTGCAGTCATCTCACTTTGCATCTAGACAGACAGACAAACGTGTGCATGCATGCACAAACACACACACATATAATGCATTCTTTTGTGTTTATACAGAGAATTTGTTAGCATGTGAAGATCTATGGACATCATGGTTGTATCCTCAAACATGAATACACACACACACACACACACAGACACACACACACACACACAGAATTCATGCGCACAATCACAAGCACGGCATGTGATACCCCTAAGTTGATCTCGGGGCTACACAACAATCCTCACCCGGAGTCAGATCCGCTCTCAAGGCTGCCCGAATCTTCCTCGTCACTTGCACCTCCGGAGTGGTCTCCCATCCCATCGTCATCCACAGGAACATACCGGATGATGTAGAGGAGAGCGTCCGGATTCTCACACAATGGGGTGGAGTCCAAGTCTACAGAAAACTGCAGACTGGACACTGAGTGAGACAGAACAGGTCAGTCTCATGTGAAGATTGTGTAATAAATTCATCACAATGTCAACAATGTCGACAAATGACGACAATGATGCTGCTGCCGATGGCAAATCTGACTGAATGATAATGACAAACAACAAACAAGAGGTTGTTCAAAGCCCAGCTGACCACAAAGGGCTGGCCATGTCAGGTTGATGTATTATGTGGTTATTGTGCATGTGTCATACTAGCTTATGAATGACCATGACAGGGCGAAGAGGAGCTGTACACAAAGCATGTCTACAACACATTCCTGTACCAGCTATTAACTCTCTCTCTCTTTCTCTCTTTCTGTCAGTCTGTCTCCCTCTCTCTCTCTCTCCCTCTCTCTGTCCTTTCTGCTCTCTCCTCCCTCTCTCTCTCTCCCCTATCTCTGTCCTCTCTCTCTCTGTCTGTCTGTCCCCTCTCCCTCTCTCTCTTTGAGGCTACACAGCCAGACAAGCAACCGAACACAGCATCACACTTCCAAGCAGCAGTTTCTGCTGCTGCCTCCTTAAAAAAAAAACACCTCGCTGTCTTACCAGGGCACTTATGGCGCACGTCTATGCCTTTGGCCTGCTGCTTTATGAAGCGCTGACTCTTGGAGTTGTACATTCTTTGGTACAGCTGCACTACGCTGCAGTTCCGCTGCTGGATGTGCAGAACGATGGCAGTGCATCTGATGGTGACGGCATAGTACCTAGGGATTGTAAATTGTAATGCGTCATCATCGTCGCCAGGCATACAAGAGCATTTCTGTGCTCTTTATCTGTACTGCTGAATACAATCACTTTTGAAATTCAAAACAGTCTGAGAAAAGATAACATGTTATTTTTGTCTTGGCAATATATCGCTGCATTGGTAGCTTCTTACTGGCAAGCTCAACAACCGACTTATGAAAGGATTTACCTGTGCGCCTTCATATTGTGTAATGTTCAATTTGTGAATCTTAACACGCCTAGACTTGCTTGTTATTTGCATACCAGCGCTGTCATCTCAATGTGAACTGAAGTATTTGCACTATCTTTGTAGTGCTAATTCCAGGCTACACGTGGTGTTTTCAATCTAGCAACAATATATGAATGCAAGCGCTTCTGTCATCATAGTTACCATACTTAAAAGCAAGCCACAGAGAGAGAGAGAGAGAGAGAGAGAGAGAGAGAAGACAACTGGTTTCTTTGTTTGGCCATTGACACCAACAAAGCTTGAGCCTTGAACGGTACAACGTGGTTGTCCAGCATAGAGGGGCCAAACTGTAATCTGAGATGGTATTTTAAGATAAAACACTGTATAGAGTATTTTACAAAAGACAAAACAAGGTACTGAGAGAGAGAGAGAGAGAGAGAGAGAGAGAGAGAGAGAGAGAGAGAGAGAGAGAGAGAAAGAGACAGAGATAGGGAAAACAGTTGATCTGTTCGACCATTTGCTTTTATGTAGCTGAACATCATAAGGGGGTAGAATGTAAATAGACTAGTTCAGAATGAGTCAAGTCTTACGCTGTCATGAATTTTTTGTACACACATTGTATTCATGATTTAGTGATATTAAACACAAGGGGGAGAGAGTGTGTGTGTGTGTGTGTGTGTGTGTGTGTGTGTGTGTGTGTGTGTGTGTGTGTGTGTGCGTGCGATCGTGCACGCATGTATATATGCGCGCATGTGTGTGAGATAGAGAGAGAGAAACAAAATTTTATTTTACCAGGGTAATGAGATAAGCAAATATGAAAGCTTTTTTTTCACCCATCCCTGGAGCAAAAGGGAAGAAAAAAAAAACAAAAACAAACAGTAAATCAAGGCAAATGCATATAAGAGGAACTAAAGATAACAAGATATCATACGACTCAATACAAATAAACCACTGTCAACACCATTGTCAAATGCAATGGAAAACATTGACTTAGGGTAAAAGAAAGAAAAAGATTACCTGAAGGAGCGGGCGGAACCCAGAGAAGTACTGTCCTCAACTGCCAAACAAACCAGCTGAGAGCAAACCTGCACCACCCTCGGACATAGGGTAAAAGGAGAAAGGTAGGGGGAAGGAACTGAGCGGAGGGGTTGGCTGGGGATGAAGGGAAATGGTAGCATACAACAGTTATATGTAACATACATTCACAACAGGACATTAACTTAAACAAGAAAGATGCCATTAACATAATATATTTCACTGCTTGAAATAATAAGTCTTAATAGGCTGCCTTAAAAGAGCCAGTTCTACTTTTGTGTTTAATATTTACTGGTAGAGAGTTCCAAAGAGTTCCACCTGAATAAAGAAGACTAGTTATGAGTAGATCAATTCTGGGTTTTTGGATTGGTATATTAATGTTGTATCTTGACTGATTTAATACAAATTTTGCAGTTAATGTCAAAGGTGCAAAACTTAATAATTCTATACATCATTACTGCTTTATTGTACTGAAGCTTGTTTGTAATTTTTTTATATGGTCTTGTGTTGTTAACGAAGATATTATAAGTATAACTTTCAGAGCTCATTTATCAACACTGTAAGAGTCATAAGGAGTTAAGGTATAATCAATAAATGACTGGTATGTGTGTGGTAACAGTGTTTACGCATGCTCATATCTGTCGAACTTTCCACTGTTTTATCTTTCTCTACGCATGTCTGTCTGTTGATTGAGAGAGACAGAGAGAGAGAGAGAGAGAGAAAGAGAGAGAGAGAGAGAGAGAGAGAGAGAGAGAGAGAGAGAGAGAGAGAGAGAGAGAGAGAGAGAGAGAGTGACAGAGAGAGAGAGAGAGAGAAAGAGAGAGTGACAGGAATGGAACAGAGATATAGAGAAACAGAGAGATAAGCAGACAGATACAATTTTCATTATTGAGGATAGCAGATCCACAAAAAACTTTTCCTAACATCTGGGAAAAACCCAATAGATGCATGACTATGAATTGAAAGTGTACATTTTATTCAAACAAAAAAATATATAAAAACACAACACATAGCACACAGTCCACCACCTCTTCTTTCATAGGAAAAGTGTACACATAAAAAGGAGGGAAATACATTTTCAATTATATTCTCTCATGCGAGAGA
>JADBJO010000403.1:335000-340000 GCA_016801955.1 Conus betulinus
CACTAGCTGGCACCAAAAACAATCAGCTAATACACATGATGAAAGTTTCAGAATTCCTGAGTACACATGAACATTTTTTCAGTTTCACACCATATTCACACACAAACATTTGATGCACACAACAGAAAGGTATTCAACGCAAATTTTACGGCAGTTATTCACCTCCCACTTGCTCGCCCACTCTTTTCTTTCTGGGGAAGGGCGGGCGGGAGGCAGGGGCTGTCTCATGTTCCATGGTCTCTATGTGACACTATTTCACCACCGCTTCTTCTGGCTCCCTTCACACAGCCACTCTCAGCCTGGCCCTTCAAAGCCCCAAGCACCACAATCAGCAAAGAACGAAAAATATCAAATCATCAGAAGACACCCTGCCAGAGAAGGTCCTGCACTGCTGCCCAATCAGTTCGGTGGTTTTCAGCAAATCTTGTTCCAAGCGTAGGACACCACCTACTGGACCCAATGCTGGCGACAATAATTGCTTTGTTGCTTGGCCATTGTAAGTGGATGCCCCCTCCAAAGGGCATGTCCTAACATCCATCCAACGACTGTCACCACCGACGCACCAATTCCGATGAATTAGACTAAACTCACCGCAGGTGTGGACACAGAGAAGAAATGGAAACTACAGTCACCTTGAGAGCAGGACAGTAAGGTGCGAAGAGTTTGAGACTGTTCATGTCAGGATAACTAGGCTACGGAAGATGATGCTGTGGTGTAGGCCTTGGATTACATGTAGGATCTACTACTACAGTGGGAATGAGAACTTTCAACAAACCATCAGAACACAGAAACTTGACCTGTTGCTGACTTACCTGTTAGGGGTTCATAGTAACTGCCATCGTCGGTGATGTGCTAATGGTAGTCGCCTCTGATGATTCTGTTGGTGTTGTGTCAGAAGGCATTGTTGCTGTCTCACTCACTGTTGAGGTCCCCTCAGATGATGGCGTTGTGCCCTCAGAAGACATTGTAGACGTCTCACTCATTGTGGAGGTCCCCTCAGATGGTGACGTTGTGCCCTCAGAAGACATTGTAGATGCCTCACTCATTGTGAAGGTCCCCTCAGATGGTGGCGTTGTGCCCTCAGAAGACACTGTAGATGTCCCACTCACTGTTGAGGTCCCCTCAGATGATGGTGTTGTGCCCTCAGAAGACATTGCAGATGTCTCACTCATTGTGGAGGTCCCCTCAGATGGTGACGTTGTGCCCTCAGAAGACACTGTAGATGTCTCACTCACTGTGGAGATCCCCTCAGATGGTGACGTTGTGCCCTCAGAAGACACTGTAGATGTCTCACTCATTGTGGAGATCCCCTCAGATGGTGACGTTGTGCCCTCATCAGAAGACACTGCAGATGTCTCACTCACCGTGGAAGTCCCCTCAGATGGTGACGTTGTGCCCTCAGAAGACACTGCAGATGTCTCACTCATTGTGGAGATCCCCTCAGATGGTGACGTTGTGCCCTCAGAAGACACTGTAGATGTCTCACTCACTGTGGAGGTCCCCTTAGATGGTGACGTTGTGCCCTCAGAAGACACTGCAGATGTCTCACTCACTGTGGAGATCACCTCAGATGGTGACGTTGTGCCCTCAGAAGACATTGTAGATGTCCCACTCACTGTGGAGGTCCCCTCAGATGGTGACGTTGTGCCCTCAGAAGACATTGTAGATGTCTCACTCACTGTGGAGATCCCTCCAGATGGTGATGTTGTGCCCTCAAAGACACTGACGTTGACTCAGTCACTGTGGAAGTTTCTTCAGACGATGACATTGTACCCTCAGAAGACACTGATGTGTTTTCACTAACTGGAGTAGTCACCTCAGGCGATGATGACAATGTTGTTGTGTCAGATGACTTGGTAGTTGTCTCGATTAGGTGGTGGTGGTCTCTTCAGACGTAGTTGTGCTCGTCTCAGATGATGTTGTAGGTGCCACAGATGTTGCAGTCGAAGTGGGGGCTGTGGAATATACTGAGGAGGTAACTGTGGTGGGCTCAATACCAGGGGTAGTAAATTCAAGTATGACATCGACAGTAATGGAAGGCAAGTACACCACAAAAGGAGGGCTGTCTGTAATTTTCGATTCCTTCCGTGATGACAGCTATGAGAATTTGGGGCTTCTTTATTTCCTGTGGACAAAAAACAATAACATAACTGAAGCACAAAGCCCACGGATATTCTAGTAAAATGGAAAACGTGTCAGCATCTTCATCACGTTCAATGCCTTAATTAAACAACACTTTGCCATCAATAAAGGATACCGGGAAGAACCGAACACTGAAGCTTTGTGGTCTCAAGTATGAAACAACAGCTTATCGATACCTGTGCAAAACCAGTCTAGAGATCAATAACCTTTTTTTCTTCAATTTTAAACAGTATTATACAATCGCAATGAAAATGAGCTTTGATTTTTGTCTTAACTGAACAAGCAAAGTGTAGAATGAGCATCCACGATCTTCACAATAACAAAAGCATTCAAATCAAAATAAGTCAGCCACTGGTGGTTGCCATGAGAAAAATGTCTCCTTTTTGTTTGAACCAGGACAGTTTCAAGGCTTGCATAAAAACCTCTAAATTAAATGCCTTTGCAATACTATGAAATAACTGTACTGTTTTAATCAAGACTTTTCTCCTTTCTCCCTAAAAACTAGTGTGTAGGCATCCAGTGTTTTGGTAGCAGTATCCACACGCACCCCAGCTTTGATAAGATAGGCAACAGTAATATAATCATCTTAAAAAGAAGTGTACATATCTTTCTTGACCATATCTTATTTTCTGGGGTCATCATTTCCTCATAAAAAATGTCTGCCATATCAAATCTTACAACGTTTGTTGGATCACTCAGAGATCAGAGTCAAATGATTTTGATGTTTTTGCATTCCAGGAACACTGGCATCGGGTTGTTGGTTTTTTTTTTTTTACCTAGCCATACATTTGGCTTTTTCTGTCTTTCACAATTCAACGTAAGACCAAATTTTCATGAGAAAAAAACTTTCCTAAGGAATCAAATAACTTTTTGTAAGATTTCCTGCATCTTTCTGAAGGAAAGGTTTGGCTTTATAATTTTAAAGAAATGAATTCTGAGTTTGAGATTTTTTACCTGTGGGTGCTTCTTTTGTCTCTGAGGATTTCACATGCAAGAATTTCAATGTACAGAAGAAACAACTGATGTAAAACTGACTTTTGTTCTTGGCAACCTCTGCATATAAGAAAACTATGGCACATTTTTGTATTGCACAGAGTGGAAAAATATCTGTGTGTATTGTCTGGATCTGCCACCTAAGATGTACATTTTTTCCTAGTCTCCAGTAATTATTTTGCAATATTCTGGTGCTTTGTATTGTATAAACACTGATATGTATGCACACACATGTATACACCTGCCTGCCTGCCTAAATATGCAACACGCTTAAATCAGTTACACACACCTGCAACTTGGTTTAAAAAACTTTTATTTAAGAAACGAATAAACAGAACATCTTCACAGTTATCTGGATAGATCAGCAACAGCAAGTCTTAGGCTTATCCTGCACTCAAACTTACCACTGACAATATAATGGCAGTTACAATACAGTTATGGTATGCTTAACATTTTCCCACCTACGACTTAGTTCCAACTAATCCTGTTCTCGCCTTAGGAGACATTGCTCACAACCAGTCAGCTTGTGAATAAATCAGCGCGTCGCTGTGAATGCAGTTCTCCTTTGATGTCCCCATTTTACTGCCATTTTTAAGAAGAAGAAGAAGAAAAAGAAGATGACAAAGATAAAGACAAACAACAACAGCAGCAGCACCACCACCCCACCACCACTAACCCCACCACCATCACCAGCACCAGCACCAGCACCATCACCGCCAATAACAAAAAAACAAAAACAGGAAGGAACTCACTTCAACTGTCTGTCTGATTTTCTGGCTTGGCAGAGTGCTGAATTTCCGGAAGTGAATAATGAAGAAGACCACCACACTCCCATTTCTGTGAACACAGGATTTAATTATGATTATTGTCAGCAACAACATGACTTTCATGGACTAAAGAATTCCGCATACTTTCCATGTCAAAATACTATGGGGAAACCTTGCTTTCCCAATTGCTGAAATAAATCTGGACGAGAACTTTGCTGTTTTGGGCATTGGTAAAATGTTTATGGAAAGAAACCAACTTCGGAAGGAGGGGAAGGAGGAGTGGGTGGGGTTGGGACAGGGAGAGACAATCAAATTAGCCAAACAAAAACAACCCAGCTAATGTTTATTGAAAGAAACTCGAATTCGGAGGAAGGGGAAGGAGAAGAGGACAGAGGGGCTGGGAGAGGTGGGGAGGGGTATAGGAAGGGACAAACAAGTAAGTAAAAACTTTTCAGTTAAACAAAGTGGAGAGAAAAAAAAATTCTTGCCATCTGTCATTCGGCTTCTATCTGGTCAGAACTGATGGAGACAGCAGGCATATAAACAATACTAGAAAATATGTGACAGCGGGACCCACTAACATGCTTTAATATACTGCACACACCATCACAGAGAACTGTGCATGTGCTCATGTGTTATGGGTAATATCTGTCACAGTCTCATTAGCATAACCAAAGATTAAAGGAGCATGAGTGACTTGAAACATAAAGAACGATGCGCTATGTTTCGTTGACTGACATTTCACACTCTCTCACCCCCCCCCCCCCCCCACTCCCATTTTCCGCCATCCAAGTCCGACCAGCGTGCTGGGCTAATGCGAAGGTCAGGCATCCATAAAGTTGTGACCATTAGACCTCATCTTAAATTCTCTCATCTCAGTCATTAATTCATTTATCCTTTTATGCTCAGAGTGCTCTTGAAACTTAGCAGATGTGGTGTAGTGTATATCGAGTAGTCCGCACGCAATGATACCTTGATGAAGCTGAAACTGAAATTGAAACTGAAAGTGAAGCTCTCTCTCTCCCTCTCTCCCCCTCTCAGGTATCAGTCAAACCAAGTTCTCTGCACCAAGGCAGTTAGCGTGATAAGCCCGTACAA
>JADBJO010000403.1:345000-355000 GCA_016801955.1 Conus betulinus
GTTGGTTCTGCCAACACATTAGTGTAAACAAAGAAAAAAAAAGTCGAAAATTGCACAGATGCTGTGCGTATAGTTTCGGAGGCAAATTTTTACTAAACAGGAAGTAGTCCCGCAGAAAATAAACAAACAACAAAAAAAAATAATAAATAAATTGTATCAGGGATTTTTCTCTTATTATAACGTTCTAGGAAGTCTTTATTAGTGGTATAAATTAAGGAGTACTCATTTAAATGGAAAGGAATGTTTTGAAGTAGTAATCTCTAATGAGAACAAAGAAAATGATTATCTCCCGGGTAGGTGCCCATGTGACTTCCTGTTTGGGTGACCATGTGGCTCTACCATTATAAAAACGAGCTACCACATCTAGCCAACTTTTTTTACTTAGACACAGAGGCCCAGCTACAACCAGGACAAGCTGAGAGGGCTCTCTTGGGCTGCTCTCTGCCACTACCAGCAGAGACGATTTTTTCTTTTGGCTTGAGACCCTTGGTTTTGTTCTGGTGGTTATTACTGTGTTTCTTATTTAACTCCAAAAGGCTCTTAAGACTCATAAAGATTAAAAACTTCTAAAATCACTCTCAAAATTCTGTACAACTCAAAAAACTTCTCTGGATCTCAGCTGTTTTTTTTTTTATATTTCCATGTGGTTGGGTATGGATAGGCCATACTGTTGGAAAGGAAATATTTTGGGCTGATCTGGGAAAGTTTTGTTTCTTTTTGTTCTTTATTATTCCGGCTTAGTTAGTTCCTATTATTCAAATAAACGCTGTGTTTGTTCTACTCTGTTTGTGGACTCCAGTCTGTTATAGTGGAAATTTGGTTGAGTAGTTAGAAACAAAGATACTTAACAAGCACGCACCTCACCCAAAATTGTAACCAAAGGACACGGGTTACATAAAAGTGGCGCCCAATGTGGGGCTAGTGTTGTTTAAGAGGATTTGAAAAATAGAATAAAATAAAAGAAAAGAAAAATAGTAAAGAATAGATAAATTAAATTTCAGAATATTCTAGGAATAAGGATAAGGGTGTTATTAGCCAATTGGGAGTTGAGAGCCAGTTAAGATTACTAGGCAGAACCAGGGCAATCAGTCATTAAACCATGGCTGCCAATGGGGAGGATGCCACAGAAGTTCCAGAGTTCGGCACGGTCGGGAGTCCATCAGCAGACCAGAGCCGCGGCAATGCTGGGTCGACACCAAACCCGTACGCAGGTATGAGTGTCGAAGACTTGCAACGAAATCTGATGGAAATGACGGCAGCCCTGTCCAGACTCACCCAGGAGCAGCAGCGACCCATGGATGTGAAGGTGGTGGCCCCACCAGCACCACCACGACTCCGAATTTTCACGGGGCTAAGGCCCACTGGGAATGAGGTGTCTTTCCCTGAGTGGGAGGAGCAGACAGAACAGCTCCTGCAGGACAAGTCTATCACCGATGCCACACAGCGAATAAAGGGCAGCTTAAAAGGACTGCCCTACCAGATGGCCAAGAACTGTCTGACTGGTGAGGAGGTTCTGGCTACCCTCAGACCACTGTTTGGGGTAGTAAAAAACGCGGATGATCTGTGTACCAGGACTTCTGCCAGACACAGATGGCAAAGACTGAGAAGCCATCAGACTATTTAATGAGGCTCTGGGAGCATATACTTAGTATTAACAAATATACCAAGTTTAGTGATGCTGAGATGAGCCAAAAAGTGTTCAGCGTCCTTGTGAAGGGCCTCAACCAGACAAACTCGTCGCTAAGCTCAGAGCTTCGCAGTAGGTTCGGCCTCCCGGGAGAGACCACCCAGACACTACCTGAACTGCTACGGGTAGTTCGCAAGCTGGAGCTGGAGATGAGGAAGGAATCCCCGCACAGCCGTAAGCAATCTACATACGGCAGAGGCTCGGGAGGATAGAGACCTCGACTTACTGGCACAGAGGGTCGCAGAGAAGTTACTTGCGGCGGGGTGGATTGGTTGGGTCAGCTGGGGTGCAGTCACGCCCCACACAGAAGAAAGGGCCCAAGGGACACTGCTTTAAGTGTGGTGTGGTAGGGCAGCATTTTGCTAAGGACTGTCCAAACCCACCGAATCGGGCACTAGTTGCTGAACAGGAGGAGGCAAGGCGTCGGATGCAGCAGTCCAGACAGACGAGGCAGGCGTTAAACGCCAATGGTCTGCTGGCAAGGGACAGCCAGTAGACCCACCATCATATCGTCCCCCAGTGCTGGACACTTACACCAGGCGCAGGTACAGACAGCAGTGAATTGTGCAGACCAGGGACTCTTGACGCTGAAGCCAGTGAAGCTCAAGAGCAATTTCCAACTTACCATCCCTCCAGCACAGGAAGTGGAACTGCGGGGCCCCATCACAGGTAGCAGGACATTGACTGCTGATCTCCAGGTCCTCTGTAGAACCTCAGATACACTGCCCAAACACCTGAGTGTTAAGTCTGCCGAGATCTTGCACACGGGTAAAGCAAAAAGTGTCAAGGTGGTAGTTGAAAACGGGAACAGTCGCCACTCTGTTGTCATTGACTCTGATGTGGTATTAGCTGAATTAGAATTTGCTAACTCAGCTGATCAGTGTTCAATGACAGCAGAAAGCACTGTTGAAGCATTAGTCGGTCCCAGTTGTGAGTCACCAGTACTGGTAGATGGAAAACAGACTTGTTGTCTTGTAGATAGTGGTTCACAGGTGACTGTGATAGCAGAAGACTTTTACCGTAGGGAGGGAATTGTCTAGGTTTCCCTTACAAGAACTAGACACAGGCCTAACTATTTTGGGGGCGGGTGGTCAAAAAGTTCCATATTTAGGTTTCATTGAAGTACCCATGTCTTTGCCTAAGATTGTTGCAGGTACAGATGAGACAGTCACCACTCTTGCTTTAGTGTGCCCTGATACCAAGTTCAGCACACGCGTACCGGTGATAGTTGGCACCAACACTTTTAGGCTACTGGCAGAGCGCTGTGAAAAGGCAGAGGTAAGCATTTCTTCACTACCTTACCTATCCGTTGTGAGGCAGCCTTTGTGTACAGAAATGTAGCTGGAAAGCATGCTAGTGGTCTTTTGGGTACACTGAAAGTGAAGGGAACTAAAGTACAGATTCTAGCAGGGGAATGTGCAGAAGTCAGAGGGGTCATACATGGAACAGTGCCTTCCACACAAACAGCAGTCCTCATTCAGGAACCAACACAGACCACTTTACCCACAGGTTTACAAATAATATCTGGTAAACAACAGACAAACAAGTTGGGTCAGGTGAGGTTGTATGTCCAAAATACATCTGCACAAAACATTAGGTTGAAAAAGAATCAGGTAATTGGGGAGGTGTACACACATTACAGCTGAGTACGCCATTGACAAAGTGTTATCATCTTTAAATGATGTGGCTAGTGGGGAGGGTAAGGATTGTTCTGGGGATAGTCGTGCAAAAGTCAACTTGCATGCATCAGCTTCACCATCAGAGCCTCAGACAGATCCTATACCTGAGCAGAATCCCATGACATTTAGGTTTGGGGCAGATACACCATCAGATTGGCAGGAAAAGTTTCAAAAGCGTCTTCAAGGGTATAGGGATGTATTCATTCAGCATGACTTAGACATAGGAGGAACAGACGCTGTCAAACATGACATTGAACTGGAGGCAGGGACTGTGATCCGGGAGCGGCCAAGGCCTATTCCACCTAGAGAGATTTTGATGAGGCAAAACAACACATCCAGGAGTTGCTGGATGCTGAAATCATTGCTCCCCCTTCCTCAGTTTGCCAGTCCTATTGTCCTTGTTAGGAAAAAAAATCTGGAGCCCTGAGGATGTGCGTAGACTATCGGAAAATTAACAATCACATGGTCAAAGATAGCTACGCCATCCCAAAAATTGAAGATCTTTTTCTCACATTGAACGGGGCCAAATATTTCACATCTGTAGATCTAAGCAAGGCCTACTATCAGGTGCCTCTGACAGAAAGAGCCCAACAAGTTTCGGCCTTTACAACACCTTTTGGTCTTTTTCATTGGCTCCGTATGCCCATGGGTCTGAAAAACAGTCCAGCATGTTTTCAGCGCCTAATGGAGAAAGTCTTCTGTGACATGAATCTGGCCGAACTCATTGTCTTTTTGGATGATGTTTTGATTCATGGGAGATCCCTGGAAGAACTGGAGGAGCGAACCATCCAGGCTCTGGAAAGGCTGTGGAAGTTCCAGCTAAAGCTGGATCCAGAAAAATGCATTTTCGGCACAACCGAAATTAAGCATTTAGGTTTTATCATTTCTGGAGAGGGTGTGCGCCCAGACCCTGAGAAAACAGAAGCATTGACGACATGGCCAGTCCCCCTCGCACAGTAAAAGACATAAAGAGTTTCATAGGATTTGCAGGTTTTATCGGCGGTTCATTCCACAATTTGCCACCATGGTGAAACCACTGAATGATCTGACGCTGGGCTACATTCCCAACCGGACTGCCAAGAAGAACGGCAAGAAAAAGCTATCTAACCCTGGGTTCTGACATATCACACATGTGGAGTGAAGAACACCAGAATGCCTTTGAGTCGGTCATACAAGCCCTGACTACAGAACCCATCTTAGGCATAGCGGATAAAACTCAACCATTCACCCTACACTGTGATGCCAGTGGAACAGGATTAGGGGCTGTCCTATATCAAAAGCAGGAAGGGAAGGTCCGTGTCATCTCATATGCAAGCCGGGGGTTGAATAAGACCGAGCAGAACTACCCTGCTCACAAACGGGAGTTTCTAGCTTTGAAGTGGGCAATGAGTGAAAAGTTTAGAGATTATTTGTTAGGGTCAAAGGTCACCGTAGTTACTGATAATAATCCTTTATGTTATATTTTGAAAAATGCTCAGCTAGATGCCACAAGTCATCGTTGGTTGGGCTCACTCTCATTATTTGATTTTGATCTGAGGTAAAAAGGGAGCTTTACACACTGATGCGGATGGACT
The DNA here is from genome assembly GCA_016801955.1 of Conus betulinus. Taxonomy (NCBI): domain Eukaryota; kingdom Metazoa; phylum Mollusca; class Gastropoda; order Neogastropoda; family Conidae; genus Conus; species Conus betulinus. Next base: position 349,941 of record JADBJO010000403.1, read on the forward strand.
GTCCAGACGCCCTCAGGCACCCCCAGAAGAAGATGAAGAATACCAGCGAGTTTTGGAACAGACAAAATTTTTTCAGGATAAGGCCACAAAATTTGAAGAAGAAATGGAAACTGTATCGCTGGATAAAGAAGTTCTGTGTGCCTTGCTAGAAGCAAGAGGAAGGTCTATGTCTACAGACCATTCAGCAGACAGAGGTACTGGATGATGATGAAGAGGGGTATGCTGCCATTGAGCAAATGCTGAAAGACCCAGCACGAATTCAAGATGATGTATTGGATCCCCCAGGATTTACAAAGAGATCAATTTCAAATGCAGAGTGGAGACAGTTGCAGTTGGCTGACAGTACACTGGGTGTGGTAATTAGAACCATAGAAGAAGGGAAACAGTTGGACAGTAGTCAGATGAACCCATGTCCTCCAGAATTTAAAGTATTTGTTAGGGAACAAGCCAGACTAGAAATGATTGATAGGGTTTTGTACCGGAAATCTTTAGATCAGGGCACCATAAGTCACCAGTTGGTTGTACCACCATCTCACCGCAGAGAAGCTATGAAGAGTACATGAAGATCTGTACCACACACACTGCGATGATGCCCTGCGGCAGGCCAGGAAACGATTTTTCTGGCCATTCATGGCTAGGGACATAGAAAGGAAAATAAAACGCTGTGAACGTTGTATCAGAAAGGGAGCGCATGCACAGAGAGCGCCAATGCAGTCAATAGAGACTAGCTATCCACTGGAACTGTTGTCAGTGGATTTTCTGACTATAGAAGTCCGGGGTCAGAAACAAGATATTTTAGTGGTAATGGACCATTTCACAAAATTCTCCCAAGCAATTCTGACAAAGAACCAAACAGCAAAAGAAGTTGCCCGAGCACTCTGGAACAATTTCTTCCTTGTGTATGGATTTCCTGCACGAATACTGACAGATCAAGGAAGAGATTTTGAGTCCAAACTCATGAAGGATTTGTGAATTGGCAGGGATAGATAAGTGTCGCACAACCCCATACCATCCGTCCGGAAATCGGTAGAGCGCTGGAACAGAACCTTGATTGGAATGTTAAAAAGCCTCGAGGATTTTCAGAAGCAGGATTGGAGGAAATACTTGCGACAAGTGGTGCATGCATACAATGCACGGATACATGAGAGTACAGGCTTCAGCCCGTACCACCTATTTTTTGGACGCCAACCCAGGTTGCCTGTGGATTTAGCTTTCGGGATAGATCTGGGAAGAAAATCATAAGTGCAGTACAACACAGTACATCAAATCACTAAAGGGGAGTATGGCTGCAGCTTATGATCTGGCAAAAGCTGCTATGGAACATTCTGCTCACAAGAACAAAGTACGCTATGATGCAAGAGCACATGCTGCAGAACTAGAACCAGGTGACAGATGTTTAGTGAAAAGAGTTGGGGCAAAAATTCACTCTCAAAGGTCGACGACCGATGGGAGCCTGATGTGTACACAGTGGTGTCTAAAAGAGATGGCCTACCTGTATACACTGTTCGAAAGGAGAAGGGCGATGGCGTTTTGCGCACCTTGCATCGTAACTTGCTGTTACCAGTAGGATTTCTAGAAGTGGAACAGAAGCCGCTGGCTGATAAGAAGTTGGAGTTTTCTCCATCAGAGGAAAGGAAGAGGAACACTGCAAATCAGGTCACTGATTATCATGAGTCGGATCATGAGGAGGCCCAGGAGGAATTCCCTTCTGTGGAAATAGTCGTGACCGCTGGCCCGAGGGCATTGAGGCCAACAGCACCAAGCTTTGTTCCACAGCAGAAACAAAAGGTAACGGAAGTTGCTGAAGAACAGGATCTGACAGCTGAGGATATTTCTCATTTGGGTGATGATCTGGCACGAGATGGAGGAGAGGAAGTCAACCCTCAAGGGGAGGTGAATGGGTCATCAGGGGACGCAGAGGCCCAAAGAGAAAATCCTTCGCAGGAGCCAGAGATCTTGGAAGATAAAATCCAAGAAAAACATGATGTGCAGGAAGGGCAAAACATGTCGGAGGACAATGGCGAGGAAGAAGGGAAATCCGACAAAAGAGATGTAGAGGGGGAAGAAAAAGAAAAAAACCCCTGCCAAGGCGTTCCACGAGAACGAGGAAGGCAGTGGAAAGACTCAATTTGGGGCATCAGGTCACAACAGAGAAACCCCCCAAAGAGGGACATGAGCTGGAAAAAAAGGTCATGATCACACTCTCAAAGGGTTACAGGAACAAGGGGATACCATTCCGCTTGAAATCCGGTTTAACGTGATTTTGTGGGGACTGGGGGAAATTTGTAAAGCTCTTGTAGAATGCTAGACTTAGCCTTGGTAGATAGCTAATTGTACAGTGTGTGTGTGTGTGTGTGTGTGTGTGTCCAGTATAGGTTGCACTCAAAAGAACTGACAGACTTGTTACCACTTTTAGGCTGCCTCACATGGGATGGAAGGATGAAGAGATTGCAACAAACCATACATAAATTCTTAGAAAAGAAAAGAAAGAGGGAATCGGTTCAAGGGCCAGGTCTGAAAAAAAGAAGTTGTCTTCTACTGTTGCTAATATTGGTTTCATTTTTCTGGATTACCAAATGTTCAGGTTACTTGAAATTGAAAATTCCAATAGTTCAATCCATTTTTTAAAAGATTTCCATAAGGGTTATGGGAAACTTTTCTTGCCAGGGGTATGTGTAACCCCCCACATAAAATAAGGAATTTCCGTGGTAGATTACAGCCAGGTTGGTTCTGCCAACACATTAGTGTAAAACAAAAAAAAAAAAGTCGAAAATTGCACAGATGCAGATGCTGTGCGTATAGTTTCGGAGGCAAATTTTTACTAAACAGGAAGTAGTCCCGCAGAAAAAATAAACAAAACAAACAAAAAAAAAAAATAAATAAATTGTATCAGGGATTTCTCTTATTATAACGTTCTAGGAAGTCTTTATTAGTGGTATAAATTAAGGAGTACTCATTTAAATGGAAAGGAATGTTTTGAAGTAGTAATCTCTAATGAGAACAAAGAAAATGATTATCTCCCGGGTAGGTGCCCATGTGACTTCCTGTTTGGGTGACCATGTGGCTCTACCATTATAAAAACGAGCTACCACATCTAGCCAACCTTTTTTTACTTAGACACAGAGGCCCAGCTACAACCAGGACAAGCTGAGAGGGCTCTTGGGCTGCTCTCTGCCACTACCAGCAGAGACGATTTTTTCTTTTGGCTTGAGACCCTTGGTTTTGTTCTGGTGGTTATTACTGTGTTTCTTATTTAACTCCAAAAGGCTCTTAAGACTCATAAAGATAAAAACTTCTAAAATCACTCTCAAAATCTGTACAACTCAAAAAACTTCTCTGGATCTCAGCTGTTTTTTTTTTATATTTCCATGTGGTTGGGTATGGATAGGCCATACTGTTGGAAAGGAAATATTTTGGGCTGATCTGGGAAAGTTTTGTTTCTTTTTGTTCTTTATTATTCCGGCTTAGTTAGTTCCTATTATTCAAATAAACGCTTTGTTTTGTTCTACTCTGTTTGTGGACTCCAGTCTGTTATAGTGGAAATTTGGTTGAGTAGTTCAAAGATACTTAACAAGCATGCACCTCACCCAAAATTGTAACCAAAGGACACGGGTTACACATTTTTTTGTTGTTTGATTATTTGTTTATTTAAAGGCAAAATGGCACATTTTTGGTAGGACATGCTCGCGCTCAGTCCATTTACTAACAAAGTCATAAAATTTCAGTAAGATTGTATGAATAATAACTGAAATATGAAGCACTGGTTAATAAGTAAAAGTATGGGTGCGTTTGCACCCACGGTGTATGGGAAATTAATTAAATCGAAGAATGCCTAAAAGTATGCAACACACTACTGAAGAAATAAGAAAGGAAATCATTGATTTACAAGGCAAAATAATGGAAAAATCATGCTTTTTAGCAGAAATTGCCTGGTAATATTAGCCAAAAGAATTATCACTGCACAGTCATACAACATTACAGAAAACCAAAGCTTTTAAAAAAAATGATATTCATCTGTTTATTTGTTTTTCCCAGAGGGTGATGATCTGGAAAGGATTGAATCCAATTTGGTTCCATCTGGAAGAGGACAGTCCATGAAACTACCCGAGCTGAAGCACACCAACAGAGTTTCTGCAGCTGGGTCTTCATAAAAAAAAAGACAGGGTGTGACCTGGGAAAACTGTCCACATCTGCATCTAGCATGCTAGGTCTGCAGTTTGGAGAGAGCATTCCATTGCTCAGTTCAGTCATCAGTCGTGATCAGCACGAGGCAACACACACTGCGACAGATGAAGTGCAAGGGTTTTTGGATACATGCACATAGTTAGGCCTTGTCAAAGGTGACTACTGTAGGGTCTCTGGAATTACTGTGGACATGTTGCTGATAGACAAGTCAACTGCTCCTCTTAGCTGCAGTGAAAATTGGATTAGTGATAGAACTGGAATAGTACAGGAAACAGAACAGTTTCAAGGACACAGTTTTTTTCAAGAATGTTTAAAAAAAAACTGTGCCCTAAGCTCAAGGAACTCCAGTTATTTTCCAAGCAGATGAGAAAGAAAGTGGATGCTTTAAAGAACAAGCATCTGTGAGAAAACAAAAAGATGATGGACAATCACACCTCTCTCTTCTGGAACAGATGTTCTGTAATATTGTTCTGAGCACAAGAAGAGGCCAAACTGTTTATGATAAAAGTACTGATGTCCAAGAAAGTGTTCTTGCTACTGATGAGAATAATGAGTGCCAGTGTTTCACACACTGAAAAAAGATCTCCACAGATCGAAAGAGGAAAATCAAAAGCTTCAGCGCCAAATCAGAGAAACTGCTGGAGTGAAGGAGCAACTTCTTGTGGAAAGTCAGGCACTGAAATCAGTGATTTACTCTCAGAAGAAAGAAATGGATTAATTGCCTGAAGATGACATTAGAAAAAGTCAACTCAGATCTCATGAAACAAAAAGAAGAAACTGACAAATTGGCTGGAAGGTTGTCTGCAAAATTGAAAATGTGCACTGCTTTTGCTAGAAATGCCAACAATATAACAGAAAAAAAAAACCCCAGTGTT
>JADBJO010000403.1:360000-370000 GCA_016801955.1 Conus betulinus
CTCATTGGTCACCTTCAGCATACGGACAGCTGAGGGCACACGGGTTTTCCCAAATGGTGCCACAGCACACCGTCCCATGGTTGTAGAGATACCTGAAATGCAAGCACATCTGTCAGCTATTTGTGTACAAATTCCCAGTTATTATTCTTACACAAACTTGCACTCACATGTACACACATGCATGATGATATATACACACATATGATCCCACACATATGCATACACACACACTTTCTCAAACAATATTCACACACACACACACACACACACACACACACACACACGTGTGTACATACACTTTCTCATAAACACAAACACACACACACACACTCTCTCTCTCTCTCTCTCTCTCTCTCTCACACACACACACACACACACACACACACACACACACACTCACTCACTCACACAAACATACACTCACTCATTTACACACACACACACACACACACACACACACACACACACACACATGTATGCATACAGAGATGCGATAACACATTAAAAAGAAAAATGTGAGTGAATGGATGAGGTGAGAATGAAAGTAATAAAAAAAATAACTTACTGGTATAAGTTGATGCCTGAATGCCACTTGTCCATAAACAGCCGGTATCCCTTGTCCATCAAGTCAGCCATCATGAAGACCACAATCTTCTCTGATGCAGACAAGTGCTGTGAATCAGGAGGAAGCTTAGGATCACATTGTAAAAGGGGTCTTGTTTCCCTGTGTAAATATGTAGCTTGTATGTGTAGCCAGAATCTTCACACAGGTGGAAAAGTTTTATTCCAAGCGGGCTCTCTTCAGTGGAACAAGTTGTTTCAAAATCAGCTGCCCCTTATATAACAGCAGGGACTCATCCACTGCAATGAATTTTCCTGGCTTATACACAGACTGAAATTTTTCCTGAAGGTGGTCAATCACAGGCCTCACTTTGTACAGCCTGTCATGGCATGGGTCATTGCCAGCAGGTTCATGATCATTGTCATTGCAATGAAGATAACGCATAAGTAGTTGATATCTATTTCTACGCATCACCAAAGGAAATATGTTGGTGGCCAGAAGTGGATGTTTTGACCAGTATGATTCTACTGATGCTTTTTTTGTGATGCCCATGAGTAGTGTGAGGCCCAAGAACTGCTTCATTTCTAGCATGTCGGTCTCTTTCCATGATGCTAATCTACAGTACTTTTTTATTTGCTGTGGCCTTGCCTGCATCTGGTGGATTGTTTGATGTGCATATCTGTTTGTTTCTGTGACCAATTTTAGCACTAAACTGTCCGTGATAAAAAGAGAAAAAAAAATCTATACATTTGTCCCCACTGGGTTGCTCTTTCAGTCCAGGATTCCCTATAAAATCAGGTAAAGTTGGCTGAAATCGATCTGCTGACTGAATGTCAACATTGGCAAACACACCACTACTCCTCCCGCCGTGCCCCCTTCTTTCACCACGTGATCTGCTTGGCTTACCACGCCGCGAACTGGCACCCACCCTCCCTCTGCCCCTAGCCCTCCCCCTTCCACTGACTGGCCTGCGTTCAGTTTCGGTTTCGCTGGCTGCGCTATCTGATGGGTCATCATTACTCACTTCAGCTGCAGCGTCGAGCTCGGAATCGAACTCAGTTCTGTTCTCTACGTCGATCGTTTGTGGCTGGAAATCTTTGTCTGCACCCTCATTTTCAAGAGAATCGTCCGATTGCAGTTCATCACCACTATCATCGTCAAGTAGCTGCTCTAATTCACGCTGTGCTTCGGCCAACTCAATCAATCGTGGACGTTTTGCGCTTCTACCACTCCTGCGTGGCCCTTGCGTCGCCATTTTGTTTGCCTGGCACAGACAATAACTTCTTTGTCACTGCAGTCACCCACTTTAGATCGCTTGAAAAAGTGATTGCTGGGTGTCGGAAGTGGATCTATTCCTTTTATTCTACGGACCTTCACGACTCCAAATCTATTAGAGTTATACTTCACGGACACTAGGCCTGTCCGAGTTTACACGAAGCCGAAATGATGACCGACCGCCGTTCCCGAACGAATCGCGGCAGTGACGTAGGCATACATTATCTCCCGTTCCGGAACGGCTAACGGCGGTTCAAAGTCAATGCCTCAATTAAAACTCTCTCTCTCTCTCTCTCTCTCTCTCTCTCTCTCTCTCTCTGTCACACACACACACACACACACACACACACACACACACACACACACACACACACACACACACACACACACACAGAGGGATGATGATGGTGATGGTAATCTTTATTTCCAAGGGTAACAAGATATGCAAACTTTTTTTTTTTTCATCCGGCCCTTGCCCCGCTTAGGGACAAATATGCATGACTAGCGACTATAAATTGCAAAACTTCTAATAAACACACATATCTTCACAAATACATTACAAAGTTGATGAGTTGTTCCTCGATTAACATTGAGGCATACATGAATTTAAAGGGAAAAAAAGCGATTGAAACAATGAACAAGGATACAGAAATTGGTTATAAAGAAGAAAAAAAATAAGCACACACATACATAGAATACGCGATCCTCATTTGTTATCGAAGGGGAGAGAGAGAGAGAGAGAGAGAGAGAGAGAGAGAGAGAGAGAGAGAGAGAGAGAGAGAGAGAGAGAGTTAAATTCCTTTTGTAAAATACAAGGTGCTAGGGATGATTACTAGACAACTACAATGCATCAATACTATCAATGGGTTTTTTTTTTTTTTTCATTTCTATGATGTGGTTACAAAGCAAGACCAGAACGAACAGTACTACAATAAGTTATCAGTTAGCGACAATGAATTCCTAGCATCAATAATCATAACACTTATTTATCATGATGTGTGTGTATGTGTGTGTGTGTGTGTGTGTGTGTGTGTGTGTGTGTGTGTGTGAGAGAGAGAGAGAGAGAGAGAGAGAGAGAGAGAGAGAGAGAGAGAGAGAGAGAGAGAGAGAGAGAGAGAGAGAGAGAGAGAGAGAGAGCCATCGCCATCCTAATCCTCTTCCCCTTCCCCCCCCCCCCCTCTTTTTTTTTTTCTTCAACTATACATACACTACCCAAGACTAGAATTATCAGTTAATTGACAAACACATCGCTAAGCAACCGTAAATATGGAGAGAGAGAGTGAGAGAGAGAGAGAGAGGAGATGATATTTGCATTTTTCTTATCCAGAATATTACATGCTTAACATTACTATAAAATTTGAATAAAGAGCAATAGCACATCAGTATAATCAACAGTAATCAGGACACACATTTATCATCGTGTTGTTACAGTGCTTCAAGAAATCCAAAGTATTAGGACATCAATCAATTAGTGACAATGTACAAATAACATCAGAGACCACAACATTCATTCATCATGATATGAGTACAATCATTAATAAAACCAAGGGTAAACATATCTCTCATTTATCATAATCTGGTTAAAACAAATCAGTTGAAAGGAAGCGGCGTATCAGTTTAAATATGCAACAAAATAGAAGGTGTGCTCTGGTATATGTGTTTTGTCCCTAATAGTAATGGTCTGCTGTGAATATGTAATTACTTTTTCCCTGAAGGATTCTGCATTTTGAGTGCATCGGAAATGAATTCCAAATCACACTACTAGAGTAAGATAAGCTTGATTTGAATAGGTGTATTCTAGGTGTGGGAATCTGGAATCTGGCTGAATCCCTTGGGTTTATGTTAAATCTAGACTGAAGAGTTTGTGGTGCTAAACCCGAAGCAATTTTTTGCACTAGCAAGTATTTGTTGACAGCAAACATGTCTTTTAACGGAAGAGCCCTTGCTTTAGTATAACCCCCTTTACTAAGACTTGACGATTTTAAAAGAACTGCTTCAAATGCTCTTTTGTAGACACTGGTAAGAGGTTTCATGTCATTAGCACTGGCAGATTCCAATAGTTTTGAAAAATAATTGACTGAAGAGAGAATATGTGCTTGTACGAATAATTTCTGGCATGAAGGTTTAAGAAATGCTTAATCCTGTACAACTGATATGTTTGTCTGGATATTGATTTACATAAACTGTGAAGGTGATAAGACCAAGAAAGATTATTATCAATATGTAACTAAAACTCAATGGCTACCCACCACTTCAGTTTCCTGATTATTGAGAAAACAGATACAGGCTGCGTGCATATGTTTTGTCTTCTTTGTCTTAAATGTTATCAGCATTAGTTTTTTGTTTGATTAGGATTCAGTGACGTGTGATTTACATTACACCAATCACTTAAGATATCAGCATTCTTCTGTAATGAAGTGAAAACAACTTCTAAGCTGGAGCTGCTTGTATGGACAGTGGTATCATCACAAAAGAGTTCACATGAATCCTCAATATAAAAAGAGGGAGATCATTTACATAAACTGATAACAGCAAGGGGCCTAACACAGATCCCTGGGGTACGCCATATTGGATAGGTAGCTTCTCTGATATGTTGCTGTTGACACAATCGATTTGTTGACGGTCTTCTAGGAATGACGTTGGACGGTATTTCCTGTTATACCATATGATAAAAGCTTCCTGCATAACAATTTGTGGTCAATTACATCATAAGCCTTTGCAAAATCATCAAACAGTGCGCCACAATATTTATTTTCATTAATACTGGCTAGCCATTGATCTACTAGGTTTGTAAGAGCTGTATGACAAGAGAATGATTTTTCCTGAATCACGACTGATTTTTATTTAGTAGGTTGGAAGAGTCAAAGTGGTGGCAAAGATGTTATGTATGTGTTTTCCCAAGGGCTTGGACAGAACTGGCAAAATGGATATAGGTCTGTAGTTCGATGGCTCAGAATTGTCTCCAGATCTGAAAATGGGTAATACTTTTCCAACTTTGAAGTGAGTGGGGGAAGTAACATTTATCAACGCATAAATTCTAAACGTAGGTAAGAGTTTCACATATAACAGGTGCTGACAGTTTCAGAATTTTTCCATCAACCCCGTCAAGTCTGCGACTTCCTGTCTGCTTTAATTGGCATAAGGCTTGCTAAACACCACTTACTGTCATAGGCGGAAGTGGCGCGGAGATGAACGAATGTTCTTAGCCTTGCAAAAGTTTTTCAGTTTTTGTAGCTCATTTGCTTCAGTATTATTTTCTTTGACAGTGTGTTCTGCATCTGTTGTAAAGTGTTTGTTGAGTTCATTTGGTGCTATGCTGGTTATGGGACTTATGTTTGACTGTGAAATGTTATTCGTAAATTCATTAATTGCTTTCCATATGGACTTCGAGTTTGTTTATTGGATACAAGTTCATGGAAAAAATTCATTTTTGCTATTCGTTTGAGCGAATTGACTTTATTACGTAGCCTTTCATATCCCCCGGCTTCCTTCTGCTTCAAGCAGTTTGTCACGTAAGAAACAAGCAGCTTGTATTTCATCAGTTATCCACTTTCTTGTGCACTGTTTAATTCTACGTGTTTTGAATGACGCATGCTTGTCATAAACAGAATTACACGTGTGTAGCCAGAACTCTAGCACTTTCTCTGTATCAGTAAAACTATAAACATCTATAATGGGGAATTCATGAGGTCAGTCAGAAACTTATCTTCGTGGAATTCTCCAAAAGATCTATAAGTGACGTGTTTGTGGTCGGTTTTAGGAATTTTGATTCCACTCCCTTTCCACGTAATGCATACTGGAAAGTGGTTGCTGCATCCATTCAAAGGCACACATTTTCTCAATGACGTTACGTGGTTCAGAAAGATAGATGTGGTCGGTTAATGTTTTGATAGTAGGCGTTACTCGGGTGGGCATGTCCATAACTTGGGATAAGTTGTACGAAGTATTCCTATCTGACCATGAAGTTTGGCATTTCAATAGATCAAAGTTGAAATCACCTAAAAAGTATTAATTCTATAGCATCAACCGATGCTGCATCCATCATGACCGTAAACTTGTCCATCAAATAAGCATTTTCTGCTGGGTTTCGATACACAAATCCGATTTTGATGGGTTTCGTTCTCATCAACCTCATTACTAACCAAACTGCTGCTACAATCCCCAAACTTCAAGTTCATATAAACGTTAATCATTCAATGTTTCATGAATGGAAATTAATGTGCCCGTAGATTTGGATTCGGAGAGGTCTCCGCGTACACTGCTGTAGCTGGAGATTATGACAGTGGCATCAGGCACAATATCTGAAAGTTTTGATTTAGTGAAGCCAGATATATGAAAGGGTTTTTATTTTATATATGGTTTATATCTGTATGTCAAATACGTAGTCCATCTTCCTGTGGCCACGTTGAAGATGATTGCACCATTTGTGCAACTAAAACGATTATAGCAAGGATACACTTAAATGCAAACACAAATATGTCCGTATAGTGCACACACAACATAAACATCTTCAATGCAAAAGGATAATGAGTATGAGAAACAAGAAAAAGTTAAATTACAAACAATTGTGAAACACACACACACACACACACACACACACACACACACACACACACACACACACACACACACACACACACACACACACACACACACACACACACACACACACACACACAACAAAAAAAAAACAAACAAACAAACAAACAAAAACAATGCTCAACGCAAACGGATAATGACTACGCAAACAGGCAGAAGTTAAATTCACAGAGTTACGTAACACACCTGTGACAAGTTTCACTAAAGCTTTATCTACACCACGGGAGGTTTCTTAGCGTGCTCACGTTCCATTCAGATAAATAAAAACTATGATATAAAAAACAGAGAGAGAGAGAGAGAGAGAGAGAGAGAGAGAGAGAGAGAGAGACTTTAATGTGAGGCCATCAGCCTATGAGAGAGAGAGAGAGAGAGAGAGAGAGAGAGAGAGAGAGAGAGAGAGAGAGAGAGAGAGACTCGTGACTTTAATGTGAGGCCATCAGCCTATGTGTGTGTGTGTGTGTGTGTGTGTGTGTGTGTGTGTGTGTGTGTGTGTGTGAGAGAGAGAGAGAGAGAGAGAGAGAGAGAGAGAGAGAGAGAGAGAGAGAGAGAGAGAGAGAGAGAGACCATCCTAAAGAACAACAATACAAAGACATCAGTACAAAGAAAGTACAAAGTAAAGACATCGAGCCTCGCTCGCCAACTTGAAGTTAATCTCTTCGTCCTTGGAGCCGGATGATTTTATGAATACTCTGAAAGCCTCAAAATCATGGTTTTGTGGTTGTATTGTGGTTGTTGTGGTTGTTGTTGGTGCTGGTGGTGTTGTTGTGTGTGTGTGTTCTATTAACCTGTTTGCATTTTTCTTTTATTAAGAATCACCCCCCCCCCCCTCTCCCTCCTCCTCTTTTTACCCACAGCTCCCTATCTTTCCCTTTACCACTACCACCACCCCCCTCTTCTCCCTGTTCCCCTCACTCTCTTTTTCAGCTTCACCCCGTCTCAAAGCATCTGCCTACCCATCCACCCCACCCCATGCCACCCACCCCTACCCACCCCCCCCCCACCATTATCCGCACCCCCACCCCACCACCTTCACTTCCACGTCACTTTCGTCATCACTCACCAGCCCAGGTAGACACCGATGCCGATGGCCAGGGTGACGATCAGGACGAGGACGACGACGGCCACGATGACCTTGATCTTCAAGGATCGCTGACGGCGCCTGGCGTCGTCTGGAGTGTCGGCGCCGCTGCTGCTGCTGTTGCTGCTGTCGGCGCTGGTGACGGCATAGCGGCTTTTCCTGCCGGAAGAGCTTTGAGCTGAAAGTGAAGCAGGCATCCGTACAGGTGACTGGTTGGGAACTCGGAAAGAATTTTCTGTTTAACGGGTTTTTACCATAATTAGTGATGTTACACGGTGGTGGTGGCTGAAGGGGGGGGGGGGGGGGGGGGGGGGGGAGGGGGGGGGGGAGGGGGGGGGGGGGGGGGGGGGGGGAGGGGGGGGGGAGGGGGGAGGTGGTAAAACACGTGCTTACACACACACACACACACACACACACACACACACACACACACACACACACACATAACATAAAAGAAAATATACGCACGCATACAAACACGCCTTCTTATAGGCATACACATATACGAGTATACTAGATTATTTAAAAGTATAAGCAATCGCAAAATTTAAATCAAATTGTAGTAGAAGGCCAATAGGACTATTCAATATAGGGGCCTACTTCGTCCCGTGCCATACACTTTACGTGACTGATTGTGTGATGCAGAATCAGCACGTGATTGATTGTGTGATGCAGAATCAGCACGTGATTGATTGTGTGATGCAGAATCAGCACGTGATTGATTGTGTGTGATTGATTGATTGTGTGTGCAGAATCAGCACGTGATTGATTGTGTGATGCAGATCAGCACGTGATTGATTGTGTGATGCAGAATCAGCACGTGATTGATTGTGTGATGCAGAATCAGCACGTGATTGATTGTGTGTGATGCAGAATCAGCACGTGATTGATTGTGTGTGATGCAGAATCAGCAAATAATCTGGTACTCACAAAGAATGTGTGGAATGAAATAAAACCACCACGCACACACTGAACATTCTTAGAATAGTTTGTTTTCCAAGCATCGAGCCTCAGTCTATGTAGTGTATTAGCCTTGGTCTAGAAAGGTTGGTTTTAAAACGATCAGTTTGAGTCCAACTTCTAAAATTCAAATATACCACTCTTTCAATTACATTGCACGTTTTGCTCACCGATAATGGAACTGATAATGAGATAGTATCGCTAACATCTCATTATCAGTTCCATCTTGAACCCTACGCCCTGTGACACACCCTCTATGGGTGGCGTACATCTCCCCCATGTGGGCTGAAAGGTAAAGCGTCATCCGCGCTGTAATATCCACTGTATTTGTGTAGAAAGATGCTATATCTTAGTCCATAGAAACGGAAGTCCTGTGTGTTGTTGTTGGTGACGTCAGAGCAACAAAACGAACCACAAGCTCAACCTCACCTTTCAATTTAATTACAAAGACTCTATATTTTGGAGACGATGATCGAACAACTTGAACTAGGAGCTCACAGAAAGTATATGCAAGTATGGCCAGTACATCGCTTCCTAATTCTGAGAGATTCTCAGTGCATTCTGACGAAGCAAACGTAGGCACCCGTTGGAGAAGATGGGTAAAACGTTTCGAAAACATGCTTGCTACAATGAACATTACCAACAACACCAGAAAGAAAGCTTTGCTACTACATTTCGCTGCTGAGGAAGTGTTCGATGTCTACGAATCTCTTCCAGAGGAACAACAAGGAGCTGCAGATGCATTTCAAACAGTTCTACAGTCCTTAAATGAACATTTTCAACCAAAGAAAAACACATTGATTTTGAAATGTTCAAGTTCCGATAGTGCAAACAACAAGAAAATGAAACCATAGACATTTTCAAGACTCGTTTGCGCCTGTTAGCTGTGCACTGTGAATTTGAGAATGTGGACCGTAAAAAACAAGACTCAGATCATGCAAGGATGCAGTTCATCACGTCTACGAGTTTCCCCGGGAAAACATGAGTCTCAGTCAACTTCTACAAATTGCTCGTGCGTTAGAAGGTTCAGATATGCAAGCTAGAACGATGGAAGAAGAAGCAAAGCCAGTGAATGCTTTCATTACAGAAAATCACCAAACCCCAACTTCAAAAGTTCATCAAAACGTGGTTTTCAGAAAAACTCTACAACGACCATGCAGATGATGTGGTGGTCATCGTCACACACACGATCAGTGTCCTGCAAAAGACAAAACTTGTGAATTTGTTCCAAGACTGGACACTGTGAAAAGTTTGCCACTCAGGAAGAAATTCAGGACGCCAGTACAAGTCTGTCACTTTATGTTTTCTGCAAAAGTGAACAATATTCAACAAAACAATGACACATCATGCTGTTCTGAAGAGGAGTATGTGTATGGCGTTGAAGAGAAAAACCAAGCTGCATCGCACCGTTCTGATGAAGAATACGTATTTGATGTTGCAGGAGAATTCCTGTACAGCACCCAAAGTCAACATTGAGATCTCAGGGAAGTCTGTTCCAGTTCTTATTGACATTGGAGCTCCAGTTA
>JADBJO010000403.1:375000-382500 GCA_016801955.1 Conus betulinus
TATATATATATAATATTGTTAATATATATACAACATTTGTGTGTGTGTGTGTGTGTGTGTGTGTGTGTGTGTGTGTGTGTGTGTGTGTGTGTGTGTGTGTGGTGTTATATATATATATATATATATATATTGTGTTGCAGGGCATGTATGTCCCAGTGCTTGAAAATGTGTGTGCGCGTGTGTAGGTGAGTGCACAATATATATATATATTGTATATATATATATATACACACACACACACACACACACACACACACACACACACACACACACACACACACACACACACACACACGCGCGCGCGTATATATATGTATATATATATATATATATATATATATATATATATATATATATATATATATATATATATATAACATACACACACACACACACACACACACACACACACACACACACACACACACACACACACACACACACACACACACACATATAAACACACACGCGCGCGCATGAATGTCTTTCGTCGTAATGTGGCCTCGGCGGTGGCCGGCTGAAGAGTCTCTGTGTGTGTGTGTGTGTGTGTGTGTGTGTGTGTGTGTGTGTGTGTGTGTGTGTGTGTGTGGTGTTGGTGTTCAGTACAACTTTGAGTTAATCTGACAATAAATTGGTTCCAGTCAGTCAGTGTGGTGTTGTGCGTGTGTGTGTGTGTGTGTGTGTGTGTGTGTGTGTGTGTGTGTGTGTGTGTGTGTGTGTGTGGTCTTGAAGATGCACATATATGTATGCACACATCAATACAACAGCTCAAACGCACTCACCTACACACGCGCACACACATTTCAAGCACTGGGACATACATGCCCTGCAAACACAAATAAAACGCCTGTGCCCACACCCATGTCTACCCACCCACTTCCACCCACACACATACAAGCACGCACGCACGCACGCACGCACGCAAGCACGCTATCAATCACATATACACACACGCTCGCGCGCTGCTCTACACACACACACACACACACACACACACACACACACACACACACACACACACACACACACACACACATAACGTCCTTGTTACGACCGGTTATTCTTCGATGTTTTATAGTTAGTTATCCATTTTTTTGCCGTTGCTGTTAATGTTATTCTTATAGATTATGTTCGTCTAATATCACATAATGTGTATAGACGTTAAATTGAAGACCTAACACACACACACACACACACACACACACACACACACACACACACACACACACACACACACACACACACACACACACACACACACACACACACACACACACACACACACACAACTTCTATTCAAACAAGTACCTGATGCTCACATACTTAAATTTCCTCTCTTAAAATGGCACGAATGGTATCAGTTTATAACATAGGACCAACAAAACAGTTGCCCATTAGCGGAAACCGCTGAAAGTGCGCGCTTGTATTTTTGCATGAAACTACGCTTATGGGCACGAGCTTTTCCAACAGCAACAAAAAAAAAAAGTGTGAGCAGTTCTTTCGACCTGGTGCCTAGCAGAGAAGTAAGCCAAGCCTTTCCGATCGACA
Source organism: Conus betulinus (assembly GCA_016801955.1). Taxonomy (NCBI): domain Eukaryota; kingdom Metazoa; phylum Mollusca; class Gastropoda; order Neogastropoda; family Conidae; genus Conus; species Conus betulinus. The sequence goes on from JADBJO010000403.1 coordinate 376,549, forward strand.
TCTTCGGTTCCATTACTTAGTCGGCATCGGAGGAGGAAGAGCCATCACAAACCTTCGATTTGCCGATGACAGCGATGGTCTGGGAGGCAGTGAATAAGAACATGCCAGTCTTGTTCAAGGACTGGTAGAACCATCAACGAGATATGGCATGGAGATCAGCTCCGAGAACGCCGAGTTGATTGCTGGCCACAACACCACCCTCATGTCAGTCACTGTCTACAGTCAGAAGCCAGAATCTTTTCGGCTGTTCGCTTACCTGGGATCGATCCTAACAGTGAGGACTCCAAACCAGAAATTCTCTCACTGGCAGCAAAGACAACGACAACATTGACCGGATTACAAAAAAAAAATGAATGGAAGGGCAAGAACATCTCCATGAACTGCATGACCAGGTTGTTACGTGCACTTGTATATTTCATCTTCCTGCACGCATACAAGACATACGGACCCTCACAGCAGATCTGGAAAGACCGGTCCAAGCCAGCAAGAGAGGTTACTGTAAGATGTTTGATATCAGATACACTGGTCATATCACCGATCAACAAGTGCATTAAAACATCAGGCGGCACATAGGACCATTCCCAGTACTACTGACATAAGGCAGGAAAATGAATAAAACTACATTGGTATGGCCATGTCACAAGATCTGAAGTCCTTGCTTAGACAGTCCTCCAAGGAACTGTTGAAGGAAGGAGACGGAGGGAAAGACTGAAAAACGAAACAAAACAAAACAAAAAAAACGATGGACTGGCAACACCACAGAATGAACAGTCAAACGTTTACAGCGATCCAAGTCTCGCCACTCAAACCGACAGACAGAACTGGAGGAACCTGGTGAACTGTTCTTCAGCGTGGTGTCCCAATGGCCCTTGTAGTTACAGAAGAAGTAGAAGAAAAATAAGAAGAAGCTTGTGCATTTAGATTGGCAGCGCTGGACTAGTCAAACGAGTCAAGGTAAAAAGCGTAACAAGCAAAAAGAAGAAAAAAAAAGAAGAAAAAAAACAAACAAAAAAAACAAAAACAAAACATAAAAAAACCCCAAAAACCCTTACTCTCACAGCAGCGGAAAACTATGGTGGGTTAGAAGAAACACTCCCAATGTGGTTTCTTCTTCATTTTAACAAAAATAACATAGCTCGCATGATATTCTGCACTAATATGTGATTCACACCATCAGTGCTACAGCTTCTATACGTGCACAATAGTAGCATGGAATTTTTCACACCTGTCCATGAAAAGCTTGCATGAGATTTCACTCTCTTCCACTACCTGTATGGCATTTCACAGCACAACATTCGGATTCAACCCATGCTCCACAGCAGTAACAACTAGTTCGACAGGTGAATGTCACTGGCTCCTAGGCAAAAAAAAAAAAAAGAAAAAAAAAAGGTTAGAGGATTCGGCGTATCATGCATCCTGATATGTGTATGAAAAACAAAGAACTCTGAAGAGTCTGCTCTATAAATCTCGATTCTTCCCCTTTTCAATCTACACCATCTTCAATGCAAACAAAACAAATAACGTGTTTAAGAAACAGCTTTCAAAAAAAAAAAAAAAAAAAATCTTACCGATTATGTACATACATCATTTTCCCTCCATGCACCAAAAATGGTACGTCACCCGTTTGATAACAAGAACGGTCTGATTTTAACTATCTTACCAACTACCCTGGAACAAACTCACACACAGACACTCACCACACACCGCTGGCGATCGTTTCATATCCGGCTACCTTGACACGACACTGTATCGTTTTGGATCAAGACTAATTTCTTTCTTGGGTCAACACACTCTCTCTCTCTCTCTCATCTCTCTCTCTCTCTCTCTCTCTCTCTCTCTCTCTTATTCTCGCCGAACACGGGCGCAATTAGAAAAGTGTACCTACTCATGTCCGCAGTGGAACAATGTTGACACTGTCCGGTGAAAAAGGAGCAGTTGCGACCACACGAGCAGTGGTATTGCTCTGGCCCGGTCTTTCTGCCGAGCTGCTCTCTTAACAACAGTTTGAACACGGATGTCCTAGGATAAAGGGCCAGATTGGTTCCGCGCTTTTCTACCATTCGTTTGTGGACCATGAAAGAGTGAAACCCCTAAAAGCGATATTCTTTTAATATCCTCACCCCCACCTCTCTCTGTCTCTGTCTGTCTGTCTGTCTGTCTGTCTCTCTCTCCCTCCCCCCCACCCTCTCTCTCTCTCTCTTTAGATATGATTGGACGCTACTAAGTGTTTCGATAGAGGGGGACGTGCCGATCTTGTGCATAGCTATATATATATACATGTATGTATACATACATTTGTAATTTTATGATTATGTATGTATGTATGTATGTATGTATGTATGTATGTATGTATGTATGTATGTATGTGTGTGTGTGTATGTATGTACGTACGTACGTATGTATGTATATGTATGTATGTATGTATGTATGTATGTATGTATGTATGTATGTATGTATGTATGTATGTATGTATGTATGTATGTAATCAAGCATGTAATGATGTATGTATAGCATTCTGTTGCTCCTTTGTTTTTCTCTTTTCCTTTCTTTTGGTCTCTCTGCCTGTCTTCTCGTTCGTATTTTTCCCTTTTTCTTACTAAATCGTTTATAGCAAATGTTTTCATTCGATCTTTTAAAAATTCACGAATGTGAAACATCAAATGCAGAGAGAGAGAGTGAGAGAGTTAGAGAGAGAGAGAGAGAGGAACCGACAGAAAACAAACTTGAAGACAGACACAGCGAGGCATGAATACAGACAGAGACAGAATGAGACAGTAATACACTGACAGACATATAGACAGACAGACACAGAGAGAGTACACGCGCGCACGCGCGCGCGCATGCGCGCGCGCGCGTGTTTGTGTGTGTGTGAGAGAGAGAGAGAGAGAGAGACAGAGACAGAGACAGAGACAGAGACAGAGAAAGAAGGAGAGAGAGAGAGAGAGAGGGGGGAGGGGGGAGGAGGAGAGACAGACAGACAAAGAGACACAGACAGAACGACACAGACAAACAGACAGACTGAAGCTGGCATGGTTTATATTTGAATGTCTTCACCGCACACGTCACATACGTCGTCCACTGCCTGTCTCTGGTTCACTGAACAGACCAGCCAGTTCAGTAAACCAGTCAGCCGTGACGCTGGCGATTTGGCTTTTGAGGGCGCCCTAACTGAATCGGTGGGGAAGCCCGCGTGCACACTCACCCACACAACATCGCAAGCACGCGCGTTCGGAGACGCACAGCGGCGCACACAGCACACCCAGAACGAGAACCACGGGCGGACGAGAGAGAGAAGAGGACACACACACAGGAACAGAGAAGGGAGAGGAGAGAAGGAGAAGAGAGAGAGGTCGGCGCGAGAGGAGAGAGAGAGACAGGAGGGGAGAGAGGAGGGGATGAGAGGAGAGAAGAGAGGAGAGACAGAGCACAGAGAGAGAGTGCCACACACAGAGAGGAGACAGAGGGGAGGTAAGGGGAGGGAGAGCGGGAGACACACACACTGGAGAGAGAGAGAGAGGAGAGAGAGAGACAGAGAGAGAGAGGAGAGAGGAGAGAGAGAGGTGGGAGAGGAGAGGGGCGAGGAGGGAGAGGGAGACAGAAGGGAGAGAGAGAGAGGAGAGAAGGAGGAGAGGGGGGACGAGGGAAGAGGAGTAAAATGAGACACGAGTGAGGAGTGAGGGGAGAGGCCGGCTGTGAAACTAAAGGATGGAGAGGAGGGGGATACAAGAAGACGAGACAAGGGGGAAAGAGGGGACAGAGGAGGGGTACACAGGGAAGAAGAGACAGATATTTTTATGCAGAGAGGAGAGAAGGAGGGAGGACAGTGGAGACGCAGAGACAGAGGGAGAGAGCAGAGCAGAGACGCAGCGCAGGGCCAGGGAGAGGGAGACGAGAGGGAGGAGGTGGAGAGATGTGAGCACAGGAGGACGAAGAACGGAGAGAGCGGGTGGGGGGAGGGCCAAGACGAGACACAGAGAAGCGAGGGGAGGAGAGGGAGCGACAGAATGGAGGATATGCAGCAGGAGAGACCCGTAGCCACAAACAGCGCGGCGCGCGCGAGACGCGCGCAAAGGGTACAGCGAGAACAGGACAGGAGGACACAGGGAGGGAGAAGGACAGCGGTAGAGGGGGGAGGGGGAAGGGAGGACACAGGGACGAGACAGGAGAGGATGGAGAGAACGGAGAGAGAGAAGGAGGCCGGAGAGAGGGGAGAGAGGGGAGATGAGAGAAAGAGGAGAGAGAGAGACAGGGCCCGAGGCGAGAGAGAGAGATATGGAGACGAAATCAGGGAGGAGAGGGAGAGAGAAGAGGAGAGATGAGCACGAGGAGAGAGGTGAGAGAGAGAGAGAGAGAGAGAGAGAGCGGAGGAGGAGAGAGAGAGAGAGACAGGGAGACAGGAGAGACACAGACACAGAGACAGACAGAGATTGATAAATGATTGATGATTGGTTGATTAATTGATCGATCGATGATTGATTGATTGCTTGCTTGGTTGATCTTTTTACGTAAGGGTGAAGATTTAAGCCAAGGCCTAGTCTTACAATCTGTCCATGTCATGCATACATTATTTCAACGCATATCATTTATACTGACAATTCAACAAAGCAACACTGCAATGTCAGAGAGACAGAGAGAGAGAGAGAGAGAGAGAGAGAGAGAGAGAGAGACAGACGAGACAGACAGACAGACAGACAGACAGAGAGAGAGAGAGAGAGAGAGAGAGAGAGAGGAGAGAGAGGCGAGAGAGAGAGAGAGAGAGAGAGAGATAAAGGTCATAGCCCCTTAGAATGTGGATTTCTATTGTGATTCATGTCGCAAAAACGGATTTTGGTATCCTTTATCTTACACACACACACACACACACACACACACACACACACACACACACACACACACACACACACACATATATATATATATATATTTGTATATATATATGTATGTGTATATATATATATATATATATTATATATATATATATATATATATACTTCGCATCCTGAATGCTTTATATAAGCATATAGCTAATTGTTTAACAGTGGTTTCATTTGATTGCAAACATAAACAGGATTAATCTGCAAAGGCAAGGATTATTGAAATACTTTGATGGGATAAACTGCTCTCTAAGGAGAGAGAGAGAGAGAGAGAGAGAGAGAGAGAGAGAGAGAGAGAGAGAGAGAGAGAGAGAGAGAGAGAGAGAGAGAGAGAGAGAGAGGAGAGAGAGCTGATAACAGTACTGAAGATATTTTTGAAGTTGCAAAACGGTGTGACTGAGGGCGGAAAAATGAAGCAAAATTTAGAAAGAGAGGAGGTCAGTTACCGCCAAGGACACAGACAAATAAAGTACAGGACAAGACACAATGCATTTCGACCTCTTGGGTACCATGTGCCAAAGAACATCCGCAACATGCTCAAGAAGTACTTCAATGGCTTCTCAATGCGGTTCTCTTCCAAGAAGTACACAACAGATTGGATCAACTTGGAAGTGGGCATTGCAATGGGTGTGCAATTTCCCCAGTACTGTTCATGTTGGCAATGGAAGTCATCTTGAAAGCAGCAACAAGCAATGCAAGACAAACAGACCTTGGCGATGGATACAAGATGCCCCCTCTCAAGGCCTTCACGGATGACACTACAGTGATTTCATCCAGAGAAGACGAGGCACGTCATGTGCTGGAGAGGCTGGATGACATAGCTGCTTCATCCAGAATGAAGTTCAAGCCAAAGAAATCACGGAATATCTCACTGAGGAAAGGAAAAAGTGGGCCGAATCTGTGGTCTTCAGTGTTACCAACCAGGCCATTCCAACAGTTACAGAAGAGCCAGTCAAGAGCCTTGGAAGATGGTATGATGATACACTGAAAGACACACAAAGAGCAAAAGAAACCAAACAGATGTCGGAAGAAGGCTTGGAGACCATTGACCAGTGTGGGCTCCCTGCAAATACAAGGT
>JADBJO010000403.1:387500-390000 GCA_016801955.1 Conus betulinus
GCAGTGTTGGTCAGGAAATTTGAGCAACACTCTCAGAAACGCATCCATTAAGTGGATGAAGCTTGATTGTGTGCTCCCAGTTTTCCCAACTGAGTCCGCAGCAAACTCAACTCTGGGTAGGAACCGGTCGGGGCAGAAAAATCCACATGACTGTGACGGGATTCGAACCACACGACCTCCCAGCCGGGAGTCCGCGACGCTGTGCTAAATTTTGATTGAATAGCTTGTGGAGCTAATCCAGATACATCATTTGGATGAACTTTCCTTTATTGATAGCAAACATATCCCTTGGTAGACGAACTCCAGCTTGAACTCCAACTCGTCGCCTCCAGTTCTGTGAGGTTCGAGGATTTCAGGAGAACTGCTTTAAGGGCGCGTTTGTAGAAGCTGATTAGAGGTTTCATTGAATTTGAGAGAGAGAGAGAGAGAGAGAGAGAGAGAGAGAGAGAGAGAGAGAGAGAGAGAGAGAGAGAGAGTCCTGGGTTTTTTTTACTTTTTATTTCAACAGCCAGAAAGACAGACAGGCAGACAGCACAGACAGACAGACACTCACCTCCCTGGAACCTTTTTTCTTCGGCATGATGCCGATACTGCCGGTATTGCTTGCTCTCGATTCTTTCACTAGATCTGGAACTGTAAATTCAGCGATTTGATCTTCTACGTTCTTCTCACGCACCCCTGGAAAGAAAAGCAAGAAAGGAAAAAGATTAGTAATCCAGGTTAGAGATGTAACTGATTTTTTTTTAAGCATTTCTTCGTTAACCTCTGCCTCTGATGTGTACATAGACACACTACTGAATTGAAACAACAAATGCAATAGCTTATAATGTGCTCAGTGACGGCAACATTTAACAACAACAAACACATCAGCGGATTGCAAAATCAACATTGATACGTGAAAGAGATAGAAAAATGTGAAATATGACAAAGGAAACATGGTAGAAAATCTTAAATGAAATCGAAAGGAAAGGAAAGAAGATAGAACAGATCAGAAGAATCTAATAGCAATACAATTAGGCGATCTACACAGGTATCATGATTCTCCCAAGCACCAGACATACATAAGTTTGCAGTAGAGAGAGAGAGAGAGAGAGAGAGAGAGAGAGAGAGAGAGAGAGAGAGAGAGAGAGAGAGAGAGAGAGAGAGAGAGAGAAACTGATTCGCCAAAGAGACGGTGAAACCCAGGAAGGAGGAAAACTAAACTGTCCATTTTCGCTTCCGTTATGTTAGAATCAAAGCAAAGTCACGTCGCTTCCTTAGCATGACCAATAGGAAGGTCGCTTTGATCCCAGTCCTAATGAAAACGGGGAGGAACATTTCCACTGAAAAACAAATGTCCCAAACTTTTTTTTTTTTTTTTTTGGTCATAGTGCGTAAATTCCAGATAAACAAGTGTTCTTTTCATCATTGACGTACAAAATCAAACAAGAAACGCTTGAATAAAAACAACAACAACAACAACAACAAAACGGCATTATAAAACTGCCACTTGAAAATACCACCGATATTAAACTCGAATGATCTTCTATGTTCATTTTTTTTCTCAGTGTTATGTCGCTGACTTGCGGTATCTTAATTCTTTCGATGGATAGTCATCGTTCATTTTTTAGTAAGAGGACTAATGCAAATACATTACTTGAGAAAATCTAACACTGTCTACTTGTTTTTTGCTGTTTTGTTTTGTTTTTGTTTTAAGAGAGGAAAAATCTTCAAAATTTACGCTGCAATGAAACCAGAAACTGGCACAGAGAGAGCGTGAGCATTTCTCATCCTCCAACTCAATTCAGTGTTTAACAGACCTGTTCTGGGAAAAAGCGGAGGGGCAGGGGAGTAGAGAGGGAAAAGGGGGGATGGAAGAGAGCGGAGGGGGTGGGGGTGGGGGGGCTGGAGACAAAGGAAGTGTAGTTTCTCTTTTTTTTTTTATGCAAAAGAACGTCGCTTAACTACGTGCGCAGTGCAAACTCCCGTTAAGGTTGATCGTCCCAGCGGGACTGTGACTGACGTTTCATAAACCTGAACAGTTTTCATTGCTTGGCTTGCTCGTGCAGTTCATGCCGTGCTCATGGCGTTTTGTTCTCTGCCCTTACGTATGTTAGTTTCAAAGCGACGTAACCGCAGGCGAAAATTGGAAACAAATCTTTGAAAAGAATTGTTAGTTATTTCGTAAGACAATATGGACAAACATTTTACAAGACAAAACACGACGCGTTTCGATCTCTTAGGTCTTCTTTAGATGAAAAAACAAACAACAATCAGGACAATGAAAACGAAGAACGCGCAATCACTTGGTTTTCATTCTATACACATCTTGCGCCGCATATGAGAAGATAAATAGTGATTGCTCGCTCTTCGTTTTCATTGTCCTGAATGTAGTTGGTTTTATCTGGAGAAGACCTAACCTAAAAGATCGAAACGCGTCGTATTTTGTCTTGTAATCTGTTTGTCTTGCAGAATAATTGACAATTCATTTCACAAATCCCTGTCATATGTGTTTCCGAAC
>JADBJO010000403.1:395000-400000 GCA_016801955.1 Conus betulinus
ATGATGATCCTTAGAAATTTGGCAATGTATATATTTTATGCACTGAAAACTAGACATGAACTTATTAACGGAAACTAGATATATGAATATGCATTGTGACTGGTTTCAAACGCAAGTGAAAATATTTTTGTTTATCTTGGTTTGTTTCCTTGAATTATTTCCCCATGTAAGTTTTTGCTTTTGTGTTTCTGGAAAGAAATTACTTCCTCTCGCTGATGGCCCGTACCCATTTTCATTTTATTCTCAGGAAACGTGTATCCGCTGTATACAGATCGGTGGCCTTACACAACTAAAGATTTGAGAGTTCAGAGTTCTTTCTCTCTCTCTCTCTCTCTCTCTCTCTCTCTCTCTCTCTCTCTCTCTCTCCGATATTACAGTCAAGAGACGATGAAGTGCATTTTGTACCAACTTGTCCCGAAATATGTGAAATGAAAACTACTGCACATATAATCTTATGCAAAAATCTTTTTTTTTTTAAAACTGTATTGTTAATGCAATCTGCAAATGTAAATATTGTAAAACGGTCTTCTGTTTATCTCTACGAAGTTTCAAAAAGGTAAAAGCATTAATTTAACGTAATTATCATTATTAGTTAGGAAATGCCACGCTAGCGCTGACATGTTGGTAGATCCTCGACTGAGAGTTTAAAGACTATATGAAGAAGAAAACATCTCTCTCTCTCTCTCTCTCTCTCTCTCTCTCTCTCTCTCTCTCTCTCTCTCTCTGTGGCATATTTCACGTCATTATGTACGAGTGTGAGAAAGGGACGGGGTGCGTTTAAGTTTGATCAAAGATTCAACATTCACAACCTGCTCACCCTCCCCCCAATCCTTAAAAAAAATCACAATAGTTTTTTTTTTTTTTTTTAAAGTTTACAGTGCTGTGTAACTATGTCTCTGTATGACTCTGTTAACAGCCTTTCTTGTTTATGTATTTCTTCCGCTTATTATGTGTGAGGACTGGATAAACTTTATATATATATAAAGTTTATCCAGTCCTCACACATAATAAGCGGAAGAAATACTCACTACCTTACCTGCTGGCACTCAAGGAGGATATCATGTGCTGACGAAGGGCAAATAAAGCCGAAAATTTCATTTACAACCACGACAGCTTGTTGTCCTTGTGTCTTTTTTCTTTTGGATATATATATATATATATATATATATATATATATAAAGGGTACGACTCTGCCCAGCCTTTGAGACAGAGTTGTAGTGGTTAACCCCTTAAACGCGGGATAGAATGGCAGTGAGGGGCAACGTAGCTGGTTGGCTGGAATGCCAGTTAAGAGGCTGGTCAGTCAGCGGACAATTTGCCAACGGCTGGTCTGGGCAGACTGGTTTGGAGAGACAGCCATTAGACTTCAGCCACATCGTAATTGGTGTCGCCTTTGCTGGGGGGCTCTTGAGAGCCTCCCTTTGACCATGGCTGGTCTGGATGTTAGGTCCGGGAGTGACTGAGTATAAGCTGAGGTGGACTTGAGATTTTAGGTAAACATCTTTTAGGTGGGATGCTGGACCTTGCCCTAGGTACAAAGTCTGAAGGATCTGTTCCTCTGCACTTCTACAGATCCAGCCACTTACATGGCGGTCGGCCAGTTGGTTGTCGGACCCTAGGGGATAGAATGTTCGTTGAAGAGCAGCCCACAAAGGCCAGATCCTAGGCACTTAAGACACTTGTAGTCGTTCTATTGTGACGCAGACCACAATAGACTTTCTCGAAAGATCTTGTTCAAAGGGGATGGAAGGCCTATATACTCCCAGCGTTCTGGCTCTGAGATCATTTCTTTACTGAGCAGAATTGGGTGAAGGCTGTGATGCTGGTTCAGGTGTTCGTGAATGTAAAGCCATTCATGGTTTTTGCCTTTGGTTTGGCTATGTTTTACTAGAGTGAGGGCAGAGTACTATCTTCGTGAAACAACTTTAGTAAATGGAAGTTAGATGTTCTGTGTTCTTACATTTCGATTGTACAAACTCCAATTTCTTATCAACTGGAAATGTGATATACCGAATTTCCACAGTCAATTATTCAAGTAATTTCGTAACTAAAACAGGTGCTGGTGCTTAATAAGAATGAAATCAGAAAAATATTCAGAATTGTCACAGATTTTATGGTGAGTAATCAACCAATTGATGCCAGAAAAACATAGATTACAGACGCTGCTGTCTCTTATTGTGATTAGTGGATAAAGTTTAACGCGCGCCCTGCAGGTTCCTTGTGTTCGAACACTGGACAAACTGGCATGTAAACGTCGCCTTTGTTTGCTGGCGAGACGGATAGGGTTAAGTCATAGTGATGAAACCGCAAGGCGGCCTGAGCAAATGATTAAGATACAGCCAGTGAAGCTAGTTTGATTATTCTTCTGTGTGTCTGGGTTGGTACCTGTTACAAACAAGTGTTTTACTTGTTTGTTCGATTGTTTCATTATCTGAGCGACTGAAGGGTTACGTGGTTACTTGGCTGAGTAATTAGGCAGTTAATCACTTGAATGCTGCTCGGTTCCTTGTGCGTTCTTGTGCCTATTTTGTGCACGAGTAGCCACTGGTCAGTCAGTTTGTTTATCCGATCGCTGCGTCTGTTAGTCTGTGAGTGTTCACTTGTTCAATATATTTACACCCGTGGGTCCATTGCAGGGCTGAAAAGCAACTGCCATTGTTGGGCCGTGGTGTAGGCCTAACAGGTGACACGTGGAGCCATAGCGTGTAGCACGCACTGTTCTGAGGTGGGTGGTGTGCTGAGAAAGAAAGACAGCTTTAGCTGGCATGTTAATGTGCAAGATGTGTCTTTTCTGAGTTTAATCATATGGTTGGACACTACACATATGCTTTTTTGTTCATACAATTGTGTAATTGTTGTTGAAAAATTGGATGTTAATTAATTTCATTTATTGTTCATAGCTCCTGCCGTTCGCAACGGGGAGTTCCATTTTGAGTGTGTGTGCTTAAATGTATATTCACTTGTAATACTGTTCTTCGCTATGAAATCATGATCCATGCTTTTGACCATATGTAACTCCTACTGTTCGCAACGGGGAGTCTCAATGTTAATGCTATAGTAATGAAATTATCATGTTGTTGATCCTGCCATTCGCAATGGGGATCCCCTTCCTTAATGTTATAATAATGAAATTATGTTGTTGATCCTGCCGTTCGCAACGGGGATCGCCTATGGTTAATGTTATGCTTATGATATGATTATGTTATTGATTGCAAATGTATGTTGTACCTCCTACCGTTCGCAACGGGGAGGCCTTTTGTGTTGGTGTTTGTTGTAAACCCTGCACTTTAATCTTGGCTTAATTTGATTGATGATGTTTTTCTGTGTGTGTTATATATAATACCTCATGTTTATGATTATTGTTGTTTATGTCTTAATAGGTCGGTGGTTTGGTATGGCTGGTTCGATCCAACCATGATTTAAAATAAAAAGAGAGAGGAAACCAACGAGCTGGTGTTGGGTGTTGAAGTTGATGTGTCAACTCGCTCTCTTCCCCATCTCCTATCCCTCTTCCCTCCTTATCTTCCTTCTCTCCAATCCACTACCCTTACATATATATATATATATATTTTTTTTTTTTTTTTTGTGCTGCTGCTTCGTGTTCTCTGCGTGTCAGTTGGCACATATGATTGGAAACAGAGCACACGCTTACTTAAATCAACTGGTGCGCCTCTGTCCGGGGGGAAGAGGGGTGGGGGGGGGGGGGGAGGGGACACAGCGTGACGCGACACCGGCTGCTGTAAGTCAAACCTGATCGGATGCCACTGCGCGGAGAATTGACTGGCACTTCGGTGTGCCACCCGTCCTTTGCCAACACACTGTGTGAACAACAACAACACCATGCCCTTCACCACACTCCCTACGTCGGCACTCGATTTCAGGAGGGGGTTGTTTTCAAAGGATTGAAAACGAATTCCAAGAACTGGTATAGGGAGCGCTATGATATGAGGTAAGAAAGCATGCAACGAAAGGAATTCAACAACAGCGACGGCGGCGACGACGACGACGATGAAAACAGCCGATGAATGATATGATGAAAAGACAGAACAGAGGTCACACACACACACACAAGCACACACACCCCACACACACACACACACACACACACACACACACACACAGAGAGAGAGAGAGAGAGAGAGAGAGAGAGAGAGAGAGAGATGATGATGATGATGATGATGATGATGATGATGATGATAATCTTTATTTCCAAGGGTAACAGATGAGCAAACACATGCTTTTATTCATCCGGCCCTTGCCCCGTTAAGGGACTAAGTATGACTAGCGACTAAGACATACACAAAACTTTTAACAAACACACATATCTTCATAACATTAAAAAGTTCATCCATTATAGTTAAGGCGTAGATGACTTTTAAAAGGAAAAAAAAAAAAAAGAGAAACGATTGAAACAACAAACAAGAATAAGCTTACAAAGAAGAAAGGAGTCAACACACACAGATATGGAATAAGTGATCCTCTTATCGAAGAGAGAGAGAGAGAGAGAGAGAGAGAGAGAGAGAGAGAGAGGAGAGAGAGAGAGAGAGAGAGAGAGAGAGGCATTCCTTTTGTAAAAAAAAATTTTAAATAAAAAAAAAAATAATAACATACAACAAACTGCTAAGGATAATAATTAGACAACTACAATGCATCAATAAGATCAACATTTTTTGTGGTTATAAGGCAAAACGAGAACGAATGGTACTACAATCGGTTATCAGTAAGCAGCAATGAATGCCTAGCATCAATAATCATAACACTTATTTTTCATGATGTGTGTGTGTGTGTGTGCGTGTGCATGTGCGCGCGCGCGCGCGCGCGCGCGTGTGTGTGTGTGTGTGTGTGTGTGTGTGTGTGTGTGTGTGTGTGTGTGTGTGTGTGTGTGTGTGTGTGTGTGTGTGTGTGTGTGTGTGTGTGTGTGTGTGTGTGTGTGTGTGTGTGTGTGAGAGAGAGAGAGAGAGAGAGAGAGAGAGAGAGAGAGAGAGAGATGCCATTATAAT
>JADBJO010000403.1:407500-410000 GCA_016801955.1 Conus betulinus
GGACACTTCCCTTCAGACCATCCTTTCCTACCTAGCTAGTCCCATCCCTTCAGTCCCAGCACATAGTTCCCATTCCCTTCTCACACCTGACAGGTATCAACACAAACAGAGAAACACAACTCGCTCTTGTCCCCTCCTCCTCTCTACGCTCTCAACCTCACCCTCTACTCCCGAGAAATGCCGGGCCGCCCAGCCACCCCCCACCCCCTTCCTCTTCTCCTCTTCACTCACTCTCCCCTCTATCCCATACGCACGTATACGTGCACACACACACACACACACACACACACACACACACACACACACACAGTACGTATACGTGCACAAGTACACACACACACACACACACACACACACACACGCAAACACACGCACACACACTAACTCACTCACTCCCCTCAAACAACCAAGGTTTTGACGTTCAAGCTCGCGACAAAGACAGCAATAACCAACGATTCCGGACCTGACACCTTGCACTCCCTTTCAACAGACTCCCCCTCCGACCGCAGCATTTTCATTATCACTGCAGCAGATTCCTTCCACGCCATATTGGAAACCGGCAGAATGAACTTTTCGGAGACTTGGTGATTTGATTACGAAGAATTCCGGGAATAAGAGTTTGCGTTGTTGGGACCAGGATGAATCCGTGCAAAAGTACGTCGCTTTTAAATGGTAACAACACACACCTGCGACGAGTGAATTTTCACAGTTAATTTCTTTATCTCATGGTGTATGTATAAGGGCTCTTAGTATGAGGCAACATGCTTTGAATTGTCTATTGGCTATAGCAGTTGATAGATAATGTGTGACGTGGGCATAACGTTTTTTTAGACTACTTGAAATCCAACCCACTCAGAGAGAGAGAGAGAGAGAGAGAGAGAGAGAGAGAGACAGACAGACAGACAGACATTCAGACTGACAGACAGAGGAACCCTTTACAGCGGACATGGAATGCGGGATGAAATTTGTAACACCGACCAGCAATTGAATACAGCTAGCTCTCTGCTTCTCACCATCTAGCTCCACCTTCCTCCTTCCTCCCTCGCTATCGCGTTTCAGCTGACCTACTGTGCCACTTCAGCGCGAATGACATAACAGCCGACCGCTGATAGTGTGTGCACCTGTCGATAGCCTTGTCAAAGAGCAACACAACTGGAATCACAATGGTACTCGCTTGATTCGCAGGCAGCGTCACTGGCTGCGGCAGGAAAAGAAAGGAGACTAGGGGTGGGAAACAGAAGGAAGGAAGTGTAGACTGGAGGAAAGAAAGGGGAGGGGGGGGGGGGGGGGGGGGGGGTGGTGGAGGAGGGGTGCTGAGATGGGGTCGTGGGAAGGCAGGGAGTGGAGGGGTGTTTATGAGGAAATAAAATAATTGTGTATGAAAGGATACTGGCTTCTAAAGGTCAAAATACTGTTTTGTTGAGTTTCACGCGAAAAAGTTTTTTTTTTTTTTCATAATGAAAATGGTACCAATTATTGATGTCACTCAAGCAAAATGGTACTGTTACGCGACACAGATGAGCATCATGTAAAAATAGCCGATTCTGACGTGAAAGCAATATTTTTAAGTGACACATTAACCATTTCTATGACATAACGGGCTACTGAAAACAATTATTCAGTTTCCTGCAGCCGTTCGTTAGCAGTTTTCACGAAATGCGTATTTGTTTTTGAATGGAAAGGTAATGAGCTGTTTTTAAGCAGCAGTGATCACTCATAGAATCTGTTATACGTGTGGTTATGAGGCTTACATGCTCTCATAAAGGTATTCCGTTCAGAATGTTGCCACAAATCAGGGACGCGTTCAGGAGAGCGGAAACGTCTGCAGTCTGAACGTTTGTTTGTTTCAGTTTGAACTAGAACAGAGCAGATGTCACTTGATCCAACGTTTGAACATTGAAGAGAGAAGTCTTTCCAAGACCTACCTTCAGATATTGTCCAACATGGAATTGCTTGATAGTCGGTATAGTAGGAATATTGTGAATGCTACAGAAACATTGGACGACATGCCCCGAGCTTCAAATGTAGAGGGAATTGTGGTCAATTTGCAGAATGACACAAAATCTGCGTTTTTGTAGAATTACATCATTTTCAATGTCACCTGTCTCTGTCCTATCAAGTCAGTTTTTGAGCTAATTAGTGTTGCATCGTAATACTCCATCTTCATGATGGACAACAACAACAGTAATAAAACAAAACAACAACAGCAACAACAACAACAACAACAACAATAATAATAATGATGATGATGATAATAATAATAATATAATATAATGATGATGATAATGGTGATGATGATGATGATGATGATGATAGTAATAATATGATGATAACAATAATAATCTAAATTCTCATAATCATAATAATCATAATCATAATGAGATGATAATGATGATAATGATAATGATGATGATGATGATGATGATGATGATGATGATGATGATAATAATATAGGAAGAAGAAGAAGAAGAAGAAGAAGAAGAAGAGAAGAAGAAGAAGA
>JADBJO010000403.1:412500-430000 GCA_016801955.1 Conus betulinus
AGATGAACATTTTAAATGTTATTACAGCTTTGATGACATGGGGGTGCAAAGCAAAACGCAAATAACATACACAGTAAACCCACCACGAACATGAATTAAAACGATACAGGGGACAGGGGGGGGGGGTGGGGGGGTGGTAGAACAATAACATTTCCCTCTTCTTTCCCGCAAACAAATAGTACACATTCATTCCCAGTGTGTATCAAAATCAAAGGTTAACAAAAAACAAATAAAATCGTAACATTTCCTTATGTCCTCGCGCACAGGTAATGGTAGTGCTTTAAGGGTAAAAAAAAAAAATCGTAAGACTGACTCGACCATCCACTCAATCAAATGATGACATTGTATCTTACTGATCTCTTCCACATGCGATGAATGATATTATTCATTCATATATCTGTTATAATGCATTATCTTAAATTTCACTATCCTTCATCTGTCTAATTTTCAATGCTTCCGCGATGAAATTTCGCAACTGATTTAATTACAAGTTCATCATCTGATGATAACACGACAGCGACATTTTGTCTTTTCGCTATATCTAACTGGAAAAATGAACAATTTGTCCTCATCGTTGTTTTTGCCGATATCGGGCAATCATTACGGCAACATCAGCTTACCGATCTCGATACTACCATTTTAAGTAACTGGTGATGACATCGACATCGTTGACCGATAAGAATGGAGTTATTCTGATCGTCTGGTTTGGGCTGACTTTTTAACGAAATGGCAGACGACGTAAATTGTTTTCCAGTGCCTTCGTCATCTGGTACTTAGTAGAACTTAAAAGTTTTTCGCCGATCGGGGGGGTGTATCTGCATCGAGCTTTGCCAACATTCTGAAAAGCCCATCTCGATCGGTGCTTACCAAGATTGCTGTTCACCTGTCGGGGAATGAGGGGAGTTGCGTATAGTTCAGCATTCATCTCTGACTCAGCCGATCCGAAAAGTACAGACTGCACCCCCTCACCCCCCCCCCCCCACCCTTCTTCTCGTCTTTCACGATTGGATTATGAGGGGTGGGGGTGGGGGGCAGGGAAGGTGGGGGGGGGGGGGGACGAGGGGGGTGAGGTCTGTGCAGAAGGCGCTGAGGACTACGTGCCTTTGGAGGCATGGTGACTTTTGGCTCGGCGACTTTTATTCCCAAGTCACGGCTGACCTCTTTAGACAGCAAGCACGTCTTTTTGTTGTAGGAGCAGGGAGAGTAGGTCAGGGGGTGGTTGCGGTGGGATGTGGTGGTGGGTGGGGGGACCGGATTCAAATGGGGAAAGGACAGGTCGTGGGTTTACACACGGTGCTTTGGTTGTTGTTGTTGTGTGTGTTGTTGTTGTTGTTGTTGCTTTTTGTGGTTGAGGAGCTGTCTATACAGGTGTAGTCTTTATGCAGGACTGTGTGCATTGAAAGGCAGGGTGACGTGAAACTGGGCGTCTTTGGTTCTAAAGGCGATGGTGACCTACATAGTCAGCAAGCGTGTCTTGTTGTCGCAGCGGGGGTACGGGTAGGTTTCAAAATGGGTGCGGAGGGATAGGGTGGTGGGGAATCTGAGTCAGTGGGAACAGGACAGATCAAGGTTACAGACGGTGCATTTGTTGTTGTTGTTGTTGTTGTTGTTGTTGTTGTGTTTGTTGCTTTCCGCGTTTGGAAATATCTTTTTCAACTGCGTTGAAATGGTCGCAAGTTTGTCAATAGGCCCTACCCACCTACGTGTTTTTGCGACGCAGACATCCACGTCACACACACACACACACACACACACACACACACACACACACACACACACACACACACACACACACGCACACACACACATTCACACTCTACGCCCCCCCCCCCACCACCACACACACACACACACACGCTTTTCTCTCTCTCTTTTTTATGTTTTCGCCTGTGAATAGATATGTATGTATGCATTCATGTATATATGTATGTATGCATGTATGTATGTGTGTGTCTGTGCGTACGTGAGTGCGTATGTGTGTGTGGTTGTGTGTGTGTGTGTGTGTGTGTGTGTGTGTGTGTGTGTGTGGTTGTGGTGTGTGTGTGTGTGTGTGTATGTACGTGTGCGTGTGCGTGTGTGTGTGTGCAGAGAGAGAGAGAGAGAGAGAGAGAGAGAGAGAGAGAGAGAGAGAGAGAGCTGCGTGAAGGAAGTCAAATTAACGTGTAATTAACATCAGGTGACAGTAGTTATCGTCGGCAGTATGGACTACCGAGTTCGAACTGTTTTTTCATAGTCAAGGGGAGACAAATTATCCACCTGAACCTCTGAACATCAAGTGTGGTGCCGGGGGCTCAGTTAGTTGAAGTTTGTTCATTAAAGGCACACAGACCGAGCCCACTCACTCCAAAACTAGGGATCTTTCGCTTGCTCAGCCGGGATTGCTCAAGACCCTGGGCTTCCTGAGGCGCAACCTGAAGATCAGCGCGCCCGTCACATCAAAGAGGCTGCTTATAAAGCTCTGGTGCGCTCAGTCTTGGCATATGCAAGTGCTGTTTGGGACCCCTACACAAACGAGCACATCCACCACCATCGAAGCAGTGCAAAGAAGAGCAGCCCGCTTCGTTTACAACAGGTACCACAAATATGCAAGTGTCCAACAAATGCTCAGCGAACTAGGCTGGACACCTTTACAGAGCCGGAGAAAGATCGCACGGCTCGCTACGCTCTATAAGATCAGGCATGGCGTGGCACATGTGGACTTTGAAAAAGCTCTTCTGTCTAATAGAAAACCAAAACTTTGGGCTGCAACCTCACGTGACAGAAGATCACACTCCCACCAGCTCAACCGCCTCCAGTGTGTCCGCGATTACAGGCTAAATTCGTTCGTACCATCCAGGAGTGGAACGACAACTTGACAGAGGCTGCTGTAACATCAGAGACTCTTGATCTATTCAGGTCAAGAACTTCCAGCCTCCTCCAATAACGCTTTTTTTTTTTTGCGTCTGCCCCTCTCAAGTGTCAGAATAAAGCAACTTGATAATAGTGGACACTCAATGGATGATGAATGATGATTGCTGAAAGGAACTGTGCTGGTGTTACTGTTAGACTGGTTTGAATGAATGTGGACGACATAGTCATAGCTTTTGAGGAGATGATTATTGTGTAAAAATGACCTCAGAAGTGGCTGGGGGTGGTAGTTTCTTATGCTATTATGTATGAAATGCATCTGAAGATTGGTGTGTGGAGGAGAGAGAGAGAGAGAGAGAGGGAGGGAGGGAGGGAGGGAAGGAGGGAGGGAGAGAGAGAGAGAGAGAGAGAGAGAGAGAGAGGGAGGGAGGGAGGTAGGAGAGAGAGAGAGAGAGAGAGTCATTGTGTATGTGACTATGGTGGTAGAGAGGCAAAGTGGATAAGGGCATGGCCCAAGGGAAATTCTCTGTTTAAATCTCTTTGTAAGTGGACCCTAGGGAGAAGAGAGGAAAACGAGAAAGAAAGGGAAGAAGGGCGGACAACTCGACACAAGGGAGCGAAAACAGTGACCATGACAAATTGGAGTGCCAAAGAACGAGGTCATGGTCAACTCAAGTGGAAGCAAGATTTTTTTAACGCAGGGGTTAGACATCGAAGACAAACTGAGAAACAAAGACCAACCCCGAAACCCAGATATGGGGGAATAGGAAACTAAGAAGTCTTCTATGTCAAAGAAATGTCCCCAGACACAAAGTGAAAAGCAAAGACCAAGTCTGAAACCCAGAGGTGGAGAAAGGAGAAAAGAAGAAATTGGTCTTCTACTACGTCGAAGAAGAGTCCCCAGAGACGACCACTGACATCTAGTCCCGGGACCCGGTGCCAGACAGCCCAAGGCGTCACCATCACCTGGTGCTGAAGCATTTTGCAGTGACCTGTTTGAGAACTGTAGTGATAATAATGATAACAATGAATACTCATATAGCGTCTATTCTCAGCTGGAGACCAAGCTCTAAGCGCAGGGTGCATGCTATGTGCAACGTGTCATCCATACCAACGGCCAAACTGGCCTCCGCTTCCGAAAGTTGGTGATGGGATTTTACGTGTGTGCAAGATGTCATGCGTGCGTTCACACGTAATGTGGTGTGCGCAAAGTGTGTGTGTGTGTGTGTGAGGGAGGGGGGGGGGGGGGGGGGGGGAGGGGGTAGGGGGGAAGGGGGGGGGGAGGGAACCTGGCCAGGGCAGAAGCCATGGAAGCTTATCACCCGGGATGTTGGGAGTTTTGTTATCTTGTGTTTGTCTCTTTCATCTATTCTCTCTGCATTTGGATTTTTCACGTGTACATTATTAACGGAGTGGAAACTATAGCCTATTTCTTGTTCTCAGTCGTGTCAGAAGAGAAGCAAATGCGTGACACCCAGAGAGAGTAGAACGTTTGATGGGTGCATGGAGAGCACATACATGTTTAAAAATTTCTCACATCCGGAGAGAGAGAGGAGAGAGAGAGAGAGAGAGAGAGAGAGAGAGAGAGAGAGAGAGAGAGGGAGAGAGAGAGAGAGATGTGCAAACAGGAAATGCATACACACATATATATTTGTGCACACCCATACACATATATATCTACATACATACACATGCATACATACGCACGTACATACATACATACATTCGCACACACACACACACACGCAAGCACGCGCACACACGCTCATACATACACACATACGTACCTACGTACGTACCTACCTACCTACCCGCACAGCCCTGAAAAAAAAGCCCTCACGCTCCTCTGGGTTACAAATAACTTGAATTCACGCAGCGAACATGCACACGGAGTTATGAGGAAAAAAAAAAAGCCCTGCAAGTGAACACGAATTCACCGACAAACATAATACTGCCTCTGTCTCAACCTGTTTCTCTCTACACGTTGTGTGTGTCCCATCGCTTCACCTTCCCGTTCCTCCTCTTCCTCACAGCTGTCTCTCACCTCATTACACATCTACAGACTTCTTAACAACCATCTCCGTTTCGTCTTACACAGACAGACAGACAGAAAGACAGATTGACAGAAAGACACATACTCTCTCTCTCTCTCTCTCTCTCTCTCTCTCTCTCTCTTCCTTCCCCCTCCCTCCCTACCTACCCCCCGCTCTCTCTTTGTACAGAGAGAGAGAGAGAGAGAGAGAGATAGAGAGGGAGAGAGAGGGGGGAGAGGAGAGGTGAGAGAGAGAGAGGAGAGAGAGAGAGAGAGATTTAAAATACATTCACACACACACGCGCGCGTGCGCGCGCGCGCACACACACACACACACAAATACACATGTGCGCACACACAAATGCACACACTCATACAGAGAGAGAGAGAGAGAGAGGAGAGAGAGAGAGAGAGAGAGAGAGAGAGAGAGAACAAAAAACACACTGACACAGACAGACCGACAGAGACATAGAGAGAGAGCAAAATAATTCAGAGAGAGAGAGAGAGAGAGAGAGAACAAAATACATTTACAACACACACACACACACCACACACACACACACACACACACACCAGAGGAGAGAGAGAGAGAGAGAGAGAGAGAGAGAGAGAGAGAGAGAGAGAGAGAGAGAGAACAAAATACATTCTTCTTCTTGTAGGACTGAAAGTCCACCACCGAGGCTGATTGAATTGCCTCAGGTGGGAGCTTATTGAACTCCTTGATGGTGCGGGGAAAGGAGTATTTACGGTAGTTTCTGCAGCTGGACTCCATGGCGTACTGGTGTTCATGAAAGTGCCGAGTGGCGTATCCATTTTCGGGAGTCCTGGCGCATGGTTGGTCTCAATCATGATGTCACCATGGTGGTACTTGTACAGTGTTGTCAGGCGGGTTCTTCTTCGCCGATCTTCCAGTGATGTCCATCTCAGCTGGTCAAGCATTTCTCCCACGCTCGATGTTTGGCGGTAGCGGTTTACTACCCAGCGGGCAGCCCTCCTCTGGATCTTCTCGAGGGACTGTGTGTTGTTGTCAGTGTGAGAGAGAAAACAAAATACATTTACAGAGAGAGAGAGAGAGAGAGAGAGAGAGAGAGAGAGACAGACAGACAGACAAATAGACAGACAGACAGACAGACAGACAGGGTTACCTTCAGGCCAGGACGTACAGTGGCTGCGCACGTGCTACTCAAGGACATGGACGACATGATGAACACAGCATTTCCTCACACACTCCCACCGTCACAGCGACAAGATCCAAGCACCCGTACCAGTTTTCTCTTCAATCCAAACAACACGAACAACAGCACAGCAATATCTCATCTAACCTTCCACGGGAATCTGTATGCTCTGGTGAACTTAACGACTGGAGCAAAAACAACAACAACAAAGGAGTCATACTGGATTGTTACTAAGCCGATACTGATTATTCAAAGCCTTGACGGTAGTGACGCAAATCGTAGTGCTTCGCTCACCACCGCTGCCTCCTCCTCCTCCCCCTTCCCCCTCCCTGTCCACCTCCGCCCCGCTCCAATCACTTCCCTTTCCTCCTCCCTCCCCTTCCCCCCCCCCCCCCTCGTCCCTTCCTTCTGTCTCTTTCTCTCTCCTTTCCCCACGCTTCCCATCCGCCACCCTGATCCATTTCCCGGTCTTTCACTGGACAAGGCAGATTATAGTTCTCTTGCCTTGAACTGAATGGTGGTTCTCTCTCTCTCTCTCTCTCTCTCTCTCTCTCTCTCTGTGCGCGCGCGCGTGCGAGCGTGCGTACGTGCGTGCGTGCGTGCGCGCGCTCGCGTGCGTGCGAGCGTGCCTGCATACGTGTGTGTGTGTGTGTGTGTTTGTGTGTGTGTGTGTGTGTGCGTGTGCGTGCGTGCGTGTGCATTGCGTTGTATTACTCGGCGTGTCCATGTACAACAGGTGAATGACGATCTAATCTGGCACCAGTCCCATTGAAGATTACAGAATTCTGTGTATCACGTGGCCCGAAGTGTATGCATGTTAGCGGTCGGCAGGCATCGCCTAAATTCTGTGCGCCATACGTCATAGGTCTGCAGTGACCCAGGCTTTTTGAGCAGAACTAAACCCTTACTGTACGTCGTGGGTCTTCAGCGACCCATGCTCTTCCCGCAGGAGTAAAGCGTAATCCTACGTCGTGGGTCTCCGGGGACCCATACTGTTACTGGAGTAAAGTCTTGCCACGGGATTTTTAGACTCCTTTGATTGCCAACACACACACACACGCACACGGCTCGCACGCGCACGCGCACGCACACACACACACACACACACACGCGCGCGCGCGAAGCAAACAAACAAACAAAACAAAGAAGAAAAAGAAAATGAATGGTCAGTCAAGCTCGCCACTGATTACAACTGCTTTCATTTAATATCCACTTGGTTCGACTAAGATAAATGATGTATTTAATGGTATGGGGGTCGGAACGGAAATCTTTTTTCAATGATGTATAGCGTCGCTACTTTTTTTTTTTTTTTTCTTACGTTTTTCTTGCAGTGTCTCTAACGGCGGCTTGTTCATAACTGAAAAAGCGTGAGAGGGTTTATTGAGAATTCCTGTCGGTTAAAGTGTGCTGATGAGTGATAAAGAAGCATTTTGTTTTTACCAGTAGTGTAAAACTGAAGACGCGCACTCGGTCAGAGCTGATGAGGCTTGGCCAATATTTTATTCTTTGCTTGCCGAAAGGAAGAAAATGCAACAAAAAAAAAATTTTTAAGTAAGAAAGAAAGAAAGAAAAAACCGACATAAACAACAACAACACAACAAAAACAACAATTTATCAGTTCCGTCGAAAATATACAGAGCTTTAGAAAATTCAGGTTCTGTTTAAAGTTCGCCCCGTTCCGAGTTTTTCATGTAACAAAACATCGGGGGAGACAAACACGATGGGAAAACGAACATCGAACTCTTTTGCCTTTGTAAGACCATTATACTCAACACTTTTTACATTTTTTCGACAAATCATAAAACATACCATTACATGCTGTCACAGTATTCCATTCTGCCTCAATGTTCAAACCTGCTTTGCCCATTTCACGTGAAGGCAGGGAGGGAGGGGGAAAGTCGGGCATGAACATGCAATCTAATGTGTATTGGTGCAGGTATGCTGATGCTTGATTCAGTTGAAGAGATTTTTTTTTTTTTTTTTTTTTTTAAGATATCGGAAAGCACTATAGCGAAAATGCTAATCATCATTATCGTTGCTTCATATTGTTTCCTTTGATACCGCTTAGCCCCATTTAGGCCAGCGCCTCGAGCTGGCAGAGGACCATCGATCACGCTTCGGAACGGGGTCCGGTCCCCAGTGAGTTGTGAGGCAAAGCGCCGCACAGACTGCACTGAACGTCTGTCTGCTGCGTCATTGATCCGATTGACGGATCGATAGCTAACTGGAGGTGTACAGTAACACTTGCTTCGCACGATTAAGCATACATGAGCTGTTCTCATGCATCCTCCATGCCCGTCCCCCCCCCCACCCCTTTCTCACCCTCCCTCTATCTCTACCTGCTCTCCCGCAACCTGACCTCTTTGAGTTTGTTTTTAGATTAGTGGTGGTGCTGGTGGTGGTGGTGGTACACAAGTGCCTGTACCACTCAAAATTTGCGAAAGATACAACGAACGCAGGAGCTTGACGCAGATGAGGGTGTTTTCGTGTTTACAGACGAACACATTCTGTCCAGCATTCTTTGGTTCCAAACTATAGGCCTACCCAATCATAACAGAATATATATATTGTGCACAACGAGCCTTCTGCCTATCTTTACCTGGTTTGCTTTATCCGCGAGTATTCACACTTCTTTTTGTGTGAAGCTGTGGATAATATCCCTAGGCCATTTCCAGGGATGTATATATAAATGCGAGCACGCACGTGCTTGCCCTCCTCAAATCACATGCACTGGCATTAAATGTACTGAAATGGACATCAATGGGCATGAAATAGGCTGGAAATGAATAGGAATGAACATGAAATGAACTGCAAATAGACAGGAATTATTACAAAATATGGAATGGAGAGAAAATAGAGAAAATGAAGAGAAATGGACATTAAATGGAGTACCCCGAATTGACTGAAAATGGAAAGTAGACGTGAAATGGATTGAAAATGGACCGAGATGGTCAGTAGATCGACCGGAAGTGGACTGGAAATGACACTATTGGACATGGGATGGGCATTAAATGAACAGGGATGGTCGGGATGGACATGAAATGGACAGAAAATAGACTAGGATGAATATCAATGGACTGGGGATGGACAGGAGTGGACAAGAAATAGAACACGAACAGGGACAGACATAAACAGGACCAGAGGGGACATGAAATAGGGAGTAAGCAGGAACAGTCTAGAAATTGACAGAATAAAATCCAATGGTTTGGAAATGGACGATAAAAGGACATAAATCAGTTGATTCGTTGACAAAGCAATACATTATGCATAAACTTTTGTCTCTAAGACTACGGTAAGATTCGTAGAAGTTGTTGAAAATGTCTTGTGTATTCCTCTGAAGTGTTCCACCAGTCCCATTCTCCGCATCTGTTGTTTCATTCCTCCTGCTTTATCCATCCACTGCGACGTTCTGTTCACTGAATGGACTTCAGTCAAGTGCGGTACCAGCAGGCACAAATATTCCGGAGAACAAGATCCTTTTCCTCTTCTTTTCTTTCCTTTGTCTTTTTTTTTTTTTTAAGAATCAAATTTTATTCAAATAATTTGAGAAATCACAGATGCGCCAAAAGAAGACAGTGCGCAGGGATTTCAGTTCATGACACACACCTGTAGGGCACAAAAATACACATACATAGTATTCAAGTTACAACAATATAAGTGAAAACAGAAAAAAAGACACACACACACACACACACACACACGCACGCACGCACGCACGCACGCACGCACGCACGCACGTACGCACGCACGCACGCACGCACGCATACATATACATATATATATATATATATATATATATATATATATATATATATATATATATATACATGCATACATACATACATACATACATACATACATACATACATAAATGAAAAAAAAAAGTTGACTAACCATGCAAATGGTAAACAATTATATTGACGATTTCATTAAATATAGTTAGATGAAGACATTTTTCCCCCTGGCCAAGTCAGTTACATCAGATAGCAGCAAATGAAGGTGGGACTATACTATGATTAGAGGGACTAAATGGCTTATAGATGTCTACTTTGGGCCTGGAACATGTTACATGGAAACCACCAAATATTCTTTTTTTTTTTTAAATATTAATTTATCAATCCTCTTCTTTCCTTGCTTTTATATTCATTGATCTGCGCACTTTCTAATGACAGGAAGGGCTTGAGAGTGCTGTGATGGATACTTGGGCCGTCACTTTATCTCCACAGCCCTCAGACGTCAGTCGTGGGCAACACGGTAGAGGGGCCGTGGCCACTCCAGTCTTTGTGAATACAGCGGACTTAGGATAAACGTGATGTCGCTTCAATTGTTCTGAGTGGCCTGTTCTTTTTTATTTTTTTTTTTTCTCTTAAACTGCAGTTTTGGACTCTGGTATAGAATGAGTCCTATATTTATTTTGATTTACTCATTCAGCCGATTTACACAAACAAATTTTTTTTTTTCGGAGAGAGAGAGAGAGACAAAATACATTTCTCACAATAGAACGGGTCGTGCAATGAGAGCTCCCTTTGGAGAAGCCTATTTCATGCATTACAAAAGTAGTTATAGTTCATACATCAAAGCCTGTTTCATATATCACACAAGTAAACTTGTTTTTTATACATCAGACATGTTCGTCAAACAAAAAGCTGAGGAGACACCTTGGTGGCACGTTTATGTGAGCATGAAACACTGTCCACTTCCACGTAACATCGGTCTTGTTAGTGAGAATTCTGAACACTATACCAGAGATGAAGAATGGATGAAAGGACGGAGGATAAGTATCTTCACCTCTCGCAAGCTGAAGGTTGATCGCGCATATTGAAAGCACTCAGCACTTCCTGCTGATCTGATTTGATTGGCTCTCTGTGCTGTGTGTGCACAGGTTGTCTTATCTGTTAGCCACACGTACCCTTCCGCTGTACTAGACCACAGATAATAGGATCTTTGATCAGACTGTGCATCTCTCTCTCTCTCTCTCTCTCTCTCTCTCTCTCTCTCTCTCTCTCTCTCTCTCTCTCTCTCTCTCTCTCTCAGATTTCAGATTTACTTTGCCTGTGATTTTTATTCACACACACCTTTTAAAAATGGGCAACGGCCGTATGAATCATCCATCCATCCATCCTCTCTCTCTCTCTCTCTCTCTCTCTCTCTCTCTCTCTCTCTCTCTCTGATGTTACTGTTCTTGCACAAACCTTACAAGAAAGTGCGAATGACCTCGTCAAATGGACTGAACTAAATCACATGTCGCTTCACCCTCAAAAAACTAAATCCGTGTTCATCACAACCAGGCAAAAAAGACAAAACCTCACTAATAAGTTTCCTCCTGTACATCTTAAAAATGAACCGTTGAACAAGCCTACACAAGCAAGCACTCAAATTAGTCCTCCTAAAAAGCAGTAGTCTTCTGGACTCGGACTATAAAAAGATTCAAGTTCTCCCTTAAGTCTGAGATTAGAATACAACAAAGGGATCATAATGCACAAGATTGTGTCTGGGAAGGCACCCTCAACATTAGTTCACAGATTCTCAATAAATTCCTCAAGGACTCTACACAAACTACATGTCCCTGTTCCTAGAATTGACTTATTCAAATCCAGTTTAACATATTCAGGTTCCCGTCAATGGAACTCGCTCCCTGAATCAACCAAACAACGCCAATGCATATCAACCTTCAAACACCATTACTTCAACCATCTTATGTGCCAGTACTTGCATACTCCACCATAAATCCACCACAACCACCACCACCCTCTTTGCCTTATGTATGTACCTGACTATTACGAAGTGTTTTTGTACTTGAAATGCACATGTATATTTATTTTGTTAGTAAGAATGCTTTATGTGAGTACGCGCCTCTCTCTCTCTCTCTCTCTCTCTCTCTCTCTCTCTCTCGCATAAACTCGCATAATTGTATAATTGGTAGCCAATGCTTCACGACCAGCTGATCTGGCGAGGACTATCCAGCAAGGGGAACGGGGGAGAGGCAGACAGGAAGAGGGGGTTGTGTTGGTGTGAGTCGGGGACTATTCTACATCAAGAAGCTGCCCACGTGAATTGAGAATTAAAAAAGAAACACGTCTATGCTTGGCAAACGAAATATTTCAAAGGATAAAACTCTATGCATGATCAAAAAAAAAAAAAAAAGTTCCAAAGGGGAAAATTACAATAGTTGTATAACTATTTCA
Organism: Conus betulinus; assembly: GCA_016801955.1. Taxonomy (NCBI): domain Eukaryota; kingdom Metazoa; phylum Mollusca; class Gastropoda; order Neogastropoda; family Conidae; genus Conus; species Conus betulinus. The sequence goes on from JADBJO010000403.1 coordinate 424,740, forward strand.
TGGAGCACATTCATGAAAATGTCCTGACTAAACATTCCACCCCGTCTCGCATCATGCTGCACCATAGACTTGTGGTGTGTCTGGAAAAGTTCATTGCCGCTAGGACGATAAGCTACCAGATGTAACCTCTTTATCTAGACATTTTGCCAACAACCTAATTAAATAAGTCGATGCCTCAAACTTATTCTAGCTGATTTTCTTCTCCTTCTTCTTCTTCTTCTGCTTTTTCTTCTTCTGCTGCTTCCTCCTCCTCCTCCTCCTCCTCCTCCTCCTCCTCCTTCTCCTTCTCCTCCTTCTTCTTCTTCTACTTCTTCTTCTTCTTTTTCACAGGGCTTGTAATCTATTTAGTACTGGACAGATTGCAGGACATGGTTCAGTATATTGATTCGTGTAACTTTTCCCCGCTATGACTTGCTATTCTTAATTCATTCAAACCTATTTTTGTGAATTCATATTTCATTGTCATAAAAGCATGCAGTTGCTTCCAGTGTTTTTTGAAGGTCAATTTTTTTCATCCTTCAGGTAAAGTTACAACAAGCTCATTGCGTTCACACGATTCACTGATAGTCCTTTATTTTTGTGTGTTTTGTTTTGACATATTTTTGGGCGTAGTTTTCTACCACATAATCGCTTTCATTCCACTGTTCACGTCTTCGTTCTCCTTAATCACAATGAATGCAATATAGCCAAGAATAAAACCATGGCAAGAGTGATAACCGGTTCATGGTAAAGCGTCGGACTCGTGATCCTGGGGTTGCAGGGTTCGAATTTCGGTACAGGGGGATTTTCCCCTTGGAGTTAACATTGGTTCTGACTCCATTCTCCATACAGTTCTTCGAATGAGACTATAAACAGATTCCGAGTGTGAACGCACGCACTTTTTCCACACACGTAAAATCCCATCACCAACTTTCGGAAGAGAAGGCCAGTTTGGCCGTTCGTATGGATGACACGTTATACATAGCATGCACCTTCCACGAAGATGGAGTATGGCTGCCTTAATGGCAGGATAAAAAAAAACAAAACAGTCATATACACAAAACTCTCCACTGTCTGTCTATAGGCAGTGTCCGCAGGAGTATCAGCCTGCGTACGCAAAGGAAGAAAGAAAGAAAAGCCATAGCAAGAGAGGTAACCGTTTCATTTTTACTGGGCTTACACTGGGGTGCATATTTGCCTCCCTTGTCTCTGTGCGTTTTCTTAGCATAGCATTGTGTTGTGTAAATTCTAAAAAAAAAAAAAAAAAAAAAAAAAAAAAAAAAAAAAAAAAAAAAAAAAAAAAAAAAAGAAAAAGAAAAAAAGAAAAAAATGTTAAAAACCACACAGAGAAAAGAAAATGTGGTTTATCTAGATTATTATTCATTTGACCCAGCTTGCTTCTGATCTAACTCTGGGTGAGGCACTGCTGATGATATCCTGACAATATTTTCCCGTTTATTGTGATTCTCTGTGATCCTCCGAGCCTGGCCACTTCTTGGTTTTTGTCTTCCCATTTCTCCTCCTGTTCATGTCTTCTTCGCCCTCCTGCCATTGTGCCCTGAAGGAATGGTTTTCACTGGATGGTGATCTTAAGCTTTACTGTACATCTAACAGACATTTTCATTCGAATGGACTCATCTGTTTCGTTACCTCAATTGTTCATTTTTTTCATTTTTTTTCCTTCCCGGCGTTCACCTGTCTCCCGCAGGGCTACCACAAACTCTCAGTTGTTGTTTATGTTTAAATTTTTAAAAGCTTATTTTTTTCTAGCTTTGTTTAGTCTATATTTATACCTTGAGATCCTGACTCGTAAATCAGTTGCTAACTTCTGTAACATTTTTTTGGGGGGGGGGGGGGGGGGGGGGGGGGGGGGGGGGGGGGGGGGGGGGGGGGGGGGGGGGGGAAGCGGTAGAGGCGGGCTGACAAGTGTTTAATCAAGTTTGATTATCATACTATTTGTCAATTTTTGACTCGCTCGGGAAGAAGCAAGAGGTGGAAATTATAGAAGTGGGGGGGGGGGGGGGGGGGGGGGGGGGGGGGGGGGTAGATGGAGGATGATTGAGCTTAAAACTAAAAAAAAATCTGATGCACTGGTAACATGTCCCGATAGCTGCAAATTCACTAGAAATGTGTGTCCCTAGGACGTGAGTAAGAGAGGCGCGCACAGTCAGCCAACCAGCCAGCCAGCCAGCAACACACACACACACACACACACACACACACACACACACACACACACACACACACACACACACCAACAACATGCACACGTGCGTGCAGGTGCGCGCAGAGAGAGAGAGAGAGAGAGAGAGGAGAGAGAGAGAGAGAGAGGAGAGAGAGAGAGAGAGAGAGAGAGACAGACAGACAGACAGACAGACAGAGACAGGGTCAGGCGGACAAACAGACGCAGTTCAGTTGAAAATGGCATACCAAAGCCAGTACAAGAGATTCTGTTTATTGTCACCCTTTTCTGTGCAGACATTAGCAACAAAATGAACTCATAAACCATTTTTAAGTGGTAGTAACATCCGTCAAACTCATGTATTTAAAAAAATGGTGGTAGTAATGGTGTGTGAGTGGGTGTGTGTGGTGGGGGGGGGGGGGGGGGGGGGAGGAGAGGAGGGTGCTGAGGGGTGTGCTTACTTGCAGTGGCATGCTTGTTTCAATGAGCAGTAGTTCTTTTCTTTTTCAGTTTGTGTTTATTTCTAAACACAGTAGCTTGTAAGGCAACTCTGCCGTCTTTGTCATGCTACATACTGCTAATTGCACCACAATAGTTTCATGAATATTCTTACAGCCATTGGTCTTATCGTCATCATCTTTATTATTACTATCATCATCATCATCATCATCATCATCATCTCATCATCATCATCATCATCATCAATATCAAAATTATTAGGGTCATTTGAAAACTCTCGACTTTCGGTCTGCGATGGTGACTAGATATATCAGTAACTCTTTCATCATTATGGATTAAGCAATAAAACGGTTAGCCTAGTTGTCAATGAATCTTAAAAAACTAAAAAAAAAAAAAAAAAAACAAACAAAAGAAAAACTACACACACCTGTCTGATGTGCGCGGACCATGATCTATTTCTGCGGAGTAAAAACTAGTTTTTTTTTAATTAAAAAAAAAATCTTCCGATAAGAGTTAGATTGTTCCCCCCTTCGTTTTCTTGATTCTCCTCTTCTCATTCGTGTTTAAAAAAGAAAACGTTTCGATAAAACCGCAACTGTATCGCCTGGTATCATGTTCTATACACCACGAATATAAGTTAAGAATAAAGGAATTACGTTTGAATTAACGTAAAGCAAAGCACACGACATTTGCATCTACGAAATCAATGCACAATGCATTGTACACTTGAAACTCTGATAGCCATTTGATGTAGCCTGTTTATTATTTAGAACCGTGCTTGAGAACAAACATATTTCAAGGCGTTTTCAGATGCCAACTCCGTTCTGAAGTGGGCAACATCTTATCTTTTTTTTGGTCTAAAATGTGCACCTCTCTCTCTCTCTCTCTCTCTCTCTCTCTCCTCTCTCTCTCTCTCTCTCTCTCTCTCTCTCTCTTTCCGTTTTCCGTTCATCTCTCCTCTCTCTCTCTCTCTCTCTCTCTCTCTCTCTCTCTCTCTCTCTCTCTCTCTCTCGTTTTTACTTTCAGACTACGTTCACAGTAAAACATGCGGAAAAACAAATGACTGGTTCGTCTATTTTTTTTTTTTCTAGCAATCACTCTTTCGTAAAATGCCCTGCTTTCATCAATAGAATAAATACTAGCACAGAAATGTAAAAAAATGCAGCGAAAGATTTGCAACCTAGTTATTGCTTGATAGGTGTATTGGCACATACATGCATCGTCTGAAATGAATAGAATACCACAGCTTTAATGTTTTGGTCGTATGAACGACCGTGTGACACGAACTACAGGATGTAACTGATGAGCTGTGGCAAATGCATTTTCACAAGAGACCTGCCTAGTTATAGGCAATGGACAGTCTTTGAAGAACTGCCGAGGTATCGGAAATCTACCGCCAGTACATGACTGCCAAGTTGTGGGAAAACACAGTTAACGGGAAAGTAATGAGTTGTGGGAATCCACAGCCAGTAAATGACTGCCTGGGTGTTGGGAAACACAGCCAGTAGATAACTGCCAAACTGGGGAAGGGGAGGGGGGGGTGCAGCCAACAAGAAGCTCGCGAATTGTGGGAATACACCAGCCGGTAGAGGGCTGCTGAGTTGTGGGACTATACAGACAAAAGAGCTGCTGATTTGTGAGAATGTACAGCAAGCCGAAAGCTGGCGATTGGTGGGATTACATAAGCAGCCGAAAGCTGACGTGGTTGTGGGAATATACAGCCAGCAAGAAAGCTCAGGTAACTACTGAGGTGAGGAAATGAACAGCCAGGAGGCCGCTAAGTTGTCAAGATACACAACGGGCAAGCAGCTACTGAGCTGTGAAAATAAACAATATCCCTTTAGAAAGTTGCTGAACTGTGGGAATATGCAGCCAATTTGAAGCTGATGATATGAAGAAATACACAGCCAGTGTGGGAAGATGGAAGACAGTTGAGAGCTGTTCAGTTGTAGTAATAAACATCTAGCAGAGAGCTACTAAATTGTGGGGTTTTACAGCCACCAGACAACTACTAAGCATATGAATATACAGTCAGCAGAGAGGTGTTGTGCTGTGGGAATATATGATCAGCAGAGATATACTGATTTGTGGGGCCTATACAGTCAGCAGAGAGGTGCTGAGCCATGGCAATATACAGTCAGGAGAGATCTACTGAGCTGTGAGAATATACTGTCAGCAGAGATCCACTGAGCTTTGAGAATACACAGTCAGGAGAGATCTACTGAGCTGTGAGAATATACCGTCAAGAGAGATCTATTGAGCTGGGGGAATATCATAGTCAGCAGAGATACTGAACTGTGAAAAAATACAGTCACAAAAGAGGTGCGAAGTTGTAGAACTATGTGGGAATATAAATTAAGCAGAGATCTACGGGGCTGTGGGATTAGACAGTCAGTGGAGAGGTACTGAGTTGTAGGAGTATACAGTCTGCAGACAGCCGCGAGGTTGTGGGGAGTACAGAAACTGGCAGACAACCGCAGAGCTGATGGACTATACAGCCGGTGGACAGCTATGAACTGTGGGAGTATATAGCCAGTACAGGGCTGCAGAATCGTGGGAATGCACATCCAGTAGACAGCTGTCGAATTATACATATATACATCCAGTAAAAAGCTGCTGATTTGAGGGAATTTACAGCAAA
>JADBJO010000403.1:435000-445000 GCA_016801955.1 Conus betulinus
GTCTCGAACGACGAAACATATGAATGAAAGCACGCGAGACCTGAAGTAAGTGTGTGGGGAGTAATGCTAGACCTACACCACCTCTTCATGCAGAACCTCTTGTTGTGACCGATCAAATACTTATCACGACGGCAATCATACTGCGTATATATTTCACCCCCTTCCTTTCTCACAAGAAAGGCATTTTTTTTAATCGAGGGTAATTCAGCCAATGTAACTGATTTAATTGGAAACCATCTGCAAACAGATCGTAGGGGTGCCACAAAAGTCACATAAACAACAAGGCTGCTGCATTTCGGTAGGTGGTGACAGAGTGCTTTATTGGGCCTCTCTCTTTCTTTGTAAGCTGCATATCTTTGTGCTTCCTTTATCTTTCGGGTTTGTCCTGTTTGGCATCCTACCCGGTGCACGTGTTAGGTCTTGTATTATGCAGAGGCTAGCAGCTCCATGCTTACGCAACCATAAAACTAGTTTGTAAGACTTGCAAATAAATCATTTTTTTTCAGTTTCACCAATCTAGATCTGCAAGTGCTTTTATCTGGAATTTGCGACAGCAATCCTGAAAACTCTTCATCCACCAGGTACTGCCAGGACTGGAACCTGCCACTCTCAGGTTGCGAGTCCAGTGTTTTAAACCACACAGCTTCATGCAACTGTCAATGATGTATCTGTACGATCATTATTCAGCACGTTTGGAGTTTGTTTGTACACTGTTATATGGATAATAGTATTTGAATTAAAGAAGCCGTTTTGCAGAGACACAAAACCATACCTTTGCCATATGAACACCAGAAGGATTTCCTTTCGTACGTTCTAACAAGAGTCTTATTTCCATCAAAATGTGAGGCTGATTTTGAGAAATCTAATAGAACTGCGTGCTGCAGAGTCACGTTAACGCCTTCTCATTAGTTTCTGGAATCAAAACTGTCGTAGATTTTTGGCAACAAACATGGATGGAGGGTAAGAGGACATGGAAAAAAAATCTCTCCTGAACACACGAATTAATCAGTACGCTTGAAAAAAGAAACTATGCAATAGCACTCACGTAGTTGACATCACACACACATGCTTGTTTCATTGAACATGCTCACAAATTGACACATAATTTTTTCAATCATGGCTGAAATCGGAAATTTAAACGTAAGGACACTGCATTGCTGAATTTGATGACTTTTAGTGGTTTTATAGGCTTACCACAAAGTCAATGCCATCTTGTCTGCTTAGGACAACTTTACATACATATTAATTCGCAATCACAAATGAACAGATTCCTCCTATAAAGAGAGAGAGAGAGAGAGAGAGAGAGAGAGAGAGAGAGGAGAGAGAGAGAGAGAGAGAGAGACAGAGACAGAGAGACAGAGAGTATATTTTACTTGAATAATGGATCCTCAGGGTGTACATCCATCGTGTTGAAGGTAAACTTGGTAGTAGGAGATCTCTGTCCTGCTAATGGATATTCTTATGAAATAATCCGAGGTGCCCGTGTTAATAATATAAAAAAAAACACCCAGAAACAAAGAAACATGGATCACAGAAAGAGAAAACGAGGAAGTAAAGCGGGTGAGAGGGGAGACTAGGGAATGCGCACAATAGTGATTGTTGAGATGTGCAGGGTCTTGTTTGATCAGTGCTCAAGGATTGTGATCCAGTTTCAAGGATTGCCGACAAGGAAACGTAGCACTAACTATGTACCAATCACGAGAGGGCTTACAGCATTCAGCCACTTGCGTAGCCCCTCACATATATACATGCATACAGACAGACAGTCACACACACACACACACACACACACACACACACACACACACACACGCGCGCGCGCGCGCGCGCGAGAGAGAGAGAGAGAGAGAGAGAGAGGTGTTTGGAGTATTTTGATTCGGGTGGGCAACTTTCAACTTGGCCGTTACCTTTTCTTCATAAGGTTTGGATTTCCCATTGTACAGCACGTGTACCATAACCATGTGAGTAAGACATCCGTTAGAAACGGCTTTGCACTGAAACGCCCTCTCCTTCAAATGTTAATGGTTCGAGTCTCGCCGATATCAATTTTTTTCGGACAGGAGAAGGGTATTTTAAGAAATCACGAAGCCTCTCCTTGCGAAAACGAAAAACAGCCGAAGTTGTCATGTCAACCATGTTTCTCCAGCCGTGACAGAAGCTGGTGTGATGACTGTTGGGACGATCCAGTAGAGGGAAGAAGAGACACAAAGTCTGTTGACTGCAAAATATGCTGATTCCGAAGATCAGTGCCATATCAGCACCAATACGGTGGAAAGAAGGGAATCCCAAATCCACTGGTCTCATTGACATTGCACTCTACTGTCACCAAAATAAAACTGAAGCTATCCCTGAGATCCGTTTTCCCTTCAAAGTGGGGGAAAAGAACGCAGAATTCGATGTTGCGAGATCAATGCAGCCAAAGCTAAAAACATTGGTAGAAAATAGAAAGAGACTGGTGGATGTGGGTTTTAAGTCCTTTTTCTTTTAATGAAAACATTATTACCTACAAGCCCTCCTCTTGTTGCTTTCAAACCTTCTTTTAGCGGTAAAACAACTTCACAAGGATACCAAACCACCAGGAAAGTGACATCCTTCGACCTTTTGTTTTAACAAAGCGCATTTACTTTCTACTAAAACGGGGCGAGGTATTGTGGCTGTTTTCCTTTTCTTTCGTCGTATCTCTGATGGCTTGTCTCTGGCTCTGGTCTGTTGCTGTGTGAAATACGATACTACGTTAACTGGTGACTTATAAACTTGTGGTTTCCTGATACTTAACAAAATACAGCTGCTCACACATACAGCTCGCTAAATGACGCAGGCAGCTCACAGCATTTAATTATGTGTGAAAATGATAGCAACAGCTTTATCACTTTTGACCTTTTTGGCCTCGCCAGAGAGTCACAGAGTAGTACAAATGTGTGTAGGCGTTCCAATACAGACATGCTCCTACCCTCTTCAACCTCAGGATATTGTCCTTAATATTCTTCAACTCTAGTAAGACCCATCTACCTTGTTCTGTAGACAGCCTCAAATCAGATGTCATCAACGGCACCTTAATCTGGCTCGCCATTCTGTCCACATCAACGAACTCGATTTAAAAACACCTAGTCATACCTCCGTATGTCTGAGAAAAGAGCAAGGAAGGGGGAAGTGTGCCGAGAGCTCTGAGGGAGGAGATTCAGGCAACTGTTGTGTACAAACGGAACACTGTGGAATCCCCCAGGTCAAGCTACCCACCAGTTCCAAAGTTTAAAACCGAAACATGTACTTACTTCAGACCAAAGACTAACGCAGTTTGAGTGAATCTGAAAAGCCCGCTGACCATGTCCGCAAAAAAAGACGCTGTTCTTATTTGTTATTGCAGAAGACCTATTTCCTGGGCATTCGCTGACCGACATCTTCCATCATGCCAGGGCCTCCATACCCAAGCCTGCACAGAAGATTCCTTGTCCCTCTGCATGAAAGCAGCTTAGGACAGCTCGTGCACTTTCCGGCAAGGAAGGACACTGGACGTTGCTTCGCTATCGTCCCGCGCATGGTTCTGCACGTGAAAGTGTACGTCAGACCTTGGCATTGTGTACTTGGGGATGAAAACGTCTGTGCTCACTTAAAATGATTCTCTTTGCGTCCTACTAGGTTACTCAAAGGCTAACTGGAGCCCTCTTGGGAGATGACATGGTTATCTCCGGTCTTCAACGCACGAAAAGGCACACGCCATGAGAGCTGAGGCGTTAGGGTTAAGTTAAGCACTGCTTGCCATCTCCCTGTAGAACGGAAAGCAAACAGTGTTTATGGAGGGGTCGTTCTCAGTAAACGTGAAATCGGGGATGCCCCTCAAGCTCTGTGTTGGGACCGTGTCTTTTCATCGTGTATAGAAATGAGTGTTGTCTCCTCTTTGTAGATGACACCTTTCTCTACCGCCACATCCCCACAGACTAACAGGACGGTCCAGCCCTTCAAAGAGACTGCCAAACACTGGGAAGATGTGAGGAAGTAAGGGACATGGTGTTCCACCCTGACAGTTTCAATTTCAGTTTCATCACGGAGGCGTCACTGCGTGCGGACTAGTCCATGTACGTACACCACATCTGCTAAGTTTTGAGACCACACTAAAGAAGAGAGAATTGAAGAAGAGGGTCTCGTGGCTACGACTTAGATGTCTGACCTACGCATTAGCCCAATGCCCTGGTCAGCCTTGAGTGCCTACCTAACACTGGTAGTCTTTTTTTTTTTTGGTATGTGTGTAGGGAATGTACACATACGTGTGTATGGATGTGTGGACACAGGCCCATGTGCGTGCGTGTGAGCATGTGTGTATGTGTGAGTGTGTGCGCAAGCGTGTGTGTGCGCGCTTGTGTGTGTATGTGTGCGCACACGTATGTGTGTGTGTGTGTGCGTGCGTGCGTGCGTGCGTGCGTGCGTGCGCGTGCGTGCGTGCGTGCGTGCGCGTGCGTGCGCTCGCGCGCGTGTGTGTGTGTGTGTGTGTGTGTGTGTGTGTGTGTGTGTGTGTGTGTGTGTGTGTGTGTGACAAATGTACCATATTGAGCGTTACAAAGAAAAGAAATTCTCCAGAAACCGAATCATCAGGTGTATAACAAGGGTTGGGGAATACCATCAACCCTTGATACCTCGTCGAAACTCTGCAAACTAGTGGGAAAACGGGACTGCCACAATCATGACATCAGTGCCAAGCCTACATTGCACTGGGATTCTTGAAAGCAAAAGCAAAGAGATGAAGGCAACAACTTTAAAAGCACTAGTGAGACCTGTCTGTGCCAAAGTAGGCCGCAACTCTGTGGGATCCATACTCTCAAAATGATACTGGATTAATGGTTACTTTTAACCGTGGTTGCTTGCAAAAGAAGAAGAAGAAGAAGAAGAGAGACAAAGGGAGAGAGAGAGAGAGAGAGAGAGAGAGAGAGAGAGAGAGAGAGAGAGAGAGAGAGAGAGAGATTTAATTTTTTTAAAAAAAGGTCAAAGCCCCATTTGAAGGGAAAGCATGCACAACTTAAAAAATTTTTCACGGACTTCAGTACACAAAATCAATGTGAAAATATGCCTGGTGTTCAAATGATTAAAATAGCACTATATCATTCTGTTCCGCTGTTTTTAAACGACTTGTACAATTACATACAAAAATCATACATGACACATGAGAGAGAGAGAGAGAGAGAGAGAGAGAGAGAGAGAGAGAGAGAGAGAGAGAGAGAGAGAGAGAGATCCGGATTTTCGTCGGATGCAGCTGTTCGATTCTGATAACCGAATGGATATTGTCGTAACCTTTAAGAGCACCTCAGAATGTTGGTGTTAATGGACTCAATCATGTAAATTCCTTGTGAATAAACAGATAGGACTGATTAGCGAAAAAAAAAAAAGAAAACAAGGATGCTCAGAGCGGAGTTCGAATGACAAGATACCGCTAGATTTTGTTTCTTCGTGTTGCGGGTGAAACATTATCAACTTGCCGAAGATTATTTCACACTTGAGGAGAAAGAAAAGGATAGGGCGTTGAAGAGAAAAACCAACAAAAACAAGCAGAGCAACAAACAGAAACCGAGCATAAAGCAAGCATCTACCCACTAGAGAAAGTACCATTGTCTGTACAGCTGCAGGCGGGCCACACGCACATTCCTGGCTCCATTTAAAGGGAACTGTAGCACACCTCCCAAACAGAGTCTAGTGCCACACCTGGACCCACAAAACGCAGCACTCTCCGTAACTTAAAAGCAACAATGAACATAAGCAGGTGAGGGAAGTGTGAGGAGAGATTGTTCTCTGATCTGATGTCGGAATGATGTCAAAGAGGACGCAAGTGCTGCTCCTTCTGGGAGCACGTTCCACTCTTCAACAGCTCTGGGAAAGATATAAAAAAAAAAAGCCCAGAAATTTCCGATTTTCCGATCAACAAATGAAAACAGAACATTTCCGATATTCCGATCAACAACAACAGCAACAACAACAAAAATAAATAAAATAAAATGGAAAACAGAAAAAATTTCCGATCTTCCGATCAACAAATAAAAACAGAATATTTCCGATCTTCCGATCAACAAAATTAAAACGGAATATTTGATGATAATGATAATGATAATGAATACTTATATAGCGTCTAATCTCGGCTAGACGCCAAGCTCTAAGCGCTTTACAATCAACACTCGTTTACACAACGGGCTGCCTACTGGGTAGTGTGCCGACTGAAGAGCTGCCAGCTGGCGCTTCATTCAGTCGTTTCCCGTGTCATCCAGTCAGTATCGTTCAATATCGATCATTCATTTTCCTTACTTACTTCCTTCTTCTTTCATTTCTCACTCAGGGTGCATGCTATGTGTAACGTGTCATCCATACCAACGGCCAAACTGGCCTACTCTTCCGAATGTTGGTGATGGGATTTTACGTGTGTGCAAGATGTTATGCGTGCGTTCACACACGGAACCTCGTTTTATATAGTCTCATTCGAAGGACTGTATGGGAAATGGAGTCAGAACCAATGTTAACTCCGAGGGAAAATCCCCCTGTACCGAAACGCCCCGGCGGAGGTTCGAACCCGCAACCCCAGGATCACCAAGATTGCGAGTCAGGCGCTCTACCAACTGAGCTATTCCGGTTCCCATTTCTGATATTCTGATGTACAAGAATCCGATCAACAAATAATAACAGAATATTTCCGATCTTCTGATGTGCAAGAGGGGAGAGGTAGTACTGTGGATAGGTAGCAGTGCGGCGGGCTCAATATCTGCATGGTTCTCGGGACGGGGGCTACCAGCTATTCTTGGAGCTCAACATTTGTCGATACGAATACCCCGGGCTTTGGTGTGTGTGTGTGTGTGTGTGTGTGTGTGTGTGTGTGTTTTGCACACACTGTCTTTGAAGGTGGTGATCGTAGACTTCTGTTATCCATGGCCCGGTTTTGTTTTATTTTTTTTAAACTATAGGTCCCAACAAGCCTAGCCCTGCCAAGATTGTGCATTGCCAAATCTTTAACACAATCTTGTACCACTCAGGTCGGAGCCTTCAGCAATTCGATCCCAGTCCTAAAACAGAGGGTTGCCAAGCTGAAACAACAGTGTAAGATACCTGTCCAAGGGTGAATCTGAAGTCACTGCAATCCACGGTACACGAGGAAGGCTGGGCATACATGATCGTCAACCTGTCATTATCGTCCGGGGTGGCAGCCACCACGTGAGAACGATACGCCCCTTTTCATAGCTACAGCTTTCCATGATCAGTATGTCTGTTCCCTGATTGCTAGTGGTTTATAAAATTTTTTCCTACATGATTTTCTACATTCCGTCAGGGCTCCTCAGTCCCGTCAGTCTGAGGCACTGTGAAGTGTTCTCTGCTTTCAGGATGATAGAAGCTTGACGTTGCTGTTCCTTGATTTGTACGGTGAAAGTTTTGCCTTGAAACCGATTTTGGAGGACTACTGTTTGTGTGACTGATTGTTGGAAGAGTTTGGTCCCTTGTGTTGAGGGGAACTGAGGGTGCCATTCACATCAGTTAAGTAGCGAGTGACCAAAACAAAAAGGTGAGTGAGCAAAAACATGCAAGACAACCGTGTGAAACTCCCTGCAGTTCTTTCAATTGATTTTCAATCACCGGTGATGGAAGTTTTTCCCCCTTTAAATTATCACATTTAAAAACATTTTCCGTTATTAATGGAATAGTTCACTAAAATAAACTTAAAACAAACGTATTACCAAGAAAAACAACAACAACAACAATTATTTGAGGAATTTTTGATATTGTTGGAAAGTTACTGCTCAAAAGATGCGAAAAACTCAACTAAACAAAACACACACACACATGTAAAAAGCTGTTTTGAGTCAGGATTTGTCAAACATTTTCGCCTGAACAAGAGAATGTGGGTGTGTGCACACGGAGAGAGAGAGAGAGAGAGAGAGAGAGAGAGAGAGAGAGAGAGAGAGAGAGAGAGGTCCGGACTTCAAGGATATTGCGAGAGAGAGCCCGGACTTAGATGCTTTATTCAAGGACATTTCCTTTCATGGAGATGTATCAGAAAAAAATCATATGAACATTTAATAATTTTGAATGAAAGTAGCAGTCATCAGGAGATTACAATAGATCCAAACCGAAATGAGTGTGGACAAATTTGTTACAGCGCTTTGATTTTTGGTTGTCAGGAATAGACTTAACAAAAACGGATTAGGATATTTGTAGAAATTCGCCAAGACACATTGATTTTTCACACTGAATAAAGTACATCATGAAATGAAATGCGCTTGGTCTTCATTACCACATTGACATCTAAGTATACATACTGTAGCCTAGCCCAGTGAAGGTGATGTCTTTTGTCCGAAATTCCGAAACTGAATTTTGTCATAATAAAACTTCAAATGTATGTCAAAATCCACTCGAACATTAAAGTGTCATAATCAGAACAAAATGCCTAATTCTTGTCAAATTTTTCGTATTTTTGACATGAAAGTCTCACTCCTGCAATCTGCGTGCAATGAGCCTGTCTTTAAATTGACACGAAAAGAATTCATCAAGCCGGAGATCTTGGCTTATCTACAGGATCCCAAATCTTGTAACTCATGTATAGGTTGAGCAGCATGAGTAGCCTTTCCACAATAATCGATAACATTTTTTTTACTTTGTTAATTTCAACCAGTAAAATGGAGCATACTACAATATTTTGTATAATTTTGGGTATTTATGTAAAGTTCTCTCTCTCTCTCTCTCTCTCTCTCTCTCTCTCTCTCTCTCTCTCTCTCTCTCTCTCACGTATGTCCTATGATGACGATGATATAATCATCATCGTAAATCACTGCAAACACCATGCACTTGATTAGCCTGCATCACGCTAATTCTACGATTGTTCCTATTTTATTCGTGTACTTTTTTTTTCTGTATATTCCAGAAGATTACCCGAGTGTTACCATCATCACCACTGGTCTACCCATCTCATCCCTTCGCTTCAAGCTGTTCCTTGCGTCTTGCTGAGATGTCGGATCGTGAGTGTAGTAGTCCTGCAGCTGTAGAATTCTCTTTGCTTTAACTTACACTCATTTAACTAAAAGCAACACTGAACAAAGCAAACAGAATGAAGAAGACAAAAAATGATAACCGCAACAACAACAACGACGACGACGACGACGACGACGACAACAACAACAACAACAACAACAACAACAACAACAAAAATGTTTAAAAAAACACACACACATTAAGCTTTATCCTACCTGTTTAATTTCTGTTTTTGTTGATCTGCACACACACACACACACACACACACACACACACACACACACACACACACACACACACACACACACACACACACAGTGATTGTGTTTGTTGTTCATTTCTTTCTCTGTATGCTGTTTCTGACCACAAACGAACCAGCAGCAGTAGCAGAAACTTGTTCTCTAACAGGAACATTATATATATATATATATATATATATATATATATATATATATATATATATATATATATTGATATTTATTCACGAGAGAAAAGATGATATATATTTTCAGCCCATATTCAACTTCAATGGTTGTCATAATGATCACACACACACACACACACACACACACACACACACACACACACACACACACACACACACACACACACAGATAGAGAGACACAGACAGAGACAGAGAGAATCAACCCCCCCCCCCGCCTCCCTCCCCCCCCCTCCCCCTTAAACATTACATACAACAGACCAAAATCGAATCAGTCCGTGCTCGCAAAGCTTGCAGATTCTTAAGATCATTACTCAGCTTTGTTTGAACATCACTTTGATCGATGATTGAGGCAGAGCGTTGCCAGCATCCGTCTCTCACTTTCATCTCACAGCTAAACCCGCGTCCGACGCCAGCGGCGGCGGTGGCGAGGGTGGCAACAACCCCGACAATGAGACGACCGCAGTTCAGGGGTCAATGAGGCTCAAACTCGCCGTCATCATCGTCGTCTTCCTCATTGCCGCTGTGGCTATCAGTGCGGGTGTGTTCTTCTCCGGTGAGTAAGAGGA
>JADBJO010000403.1:450000-460000 GCA_016801955.1 Conus betulinus
GTCAGTGAGTCCAGCAGAGAAACCTGGTCAGTGCCCGCACTCCAATGGCTTTGGCATCACTGTTCACGAGTGCAACACCGACTTTGAGTGTGGTGGTTCCATGAAGTGCTGTCCGGTTGGTGGGGGAGCCGGACAGACCTGCCAAGAACCGGCTTTTGGTGAGATGATAATGGTGATATGAAAGATGATACGACTAGGATAGTATTCATGTGTCCTATGTGGCCGAAACACAAACACGCGATGACTGTATCGTACGTGCTAAACCTTATCTTACAATGCATATGAACGCATGACCCGAAAACTGCGACATTAGGCGTATTGAAAAGAGCTAAACATTCCAGTAGTTTTGATTTGTTGGTTCCATACCATATCTAGATGATTTTTTTTCTGGTTAGATTAACGACGTGGCCTCTACGAAGGCCATTAAGTGATATCCCTTCACTGCTCAATATCGCTGCAAATGTTCACCTTTGATTCCTTCCTCAGATAGTTCCGTTCCCTCCCATCAAACTTTTCCCCTTCTCTCCCACCTCACCCATTTTCAATTTTAAATGATTAACATTCAAATGTGGAAGTAATTAGTTCATTTACAATTTACAATCAGTAGTATATGTAGTATATGTGACGGGACATTAAGGAGAATCTTTTCTGGATATAAGATACAGCACATCACCGGATCAGACTTGACTAGGATTAAAACAGCGAGGAATATCCAGTTTAAGTCAAATTATTGCGGTAGGTAAAGTATTTTTCAAACGGGGAAAAACATATTTGAACTGTAGTAGCCTGGGAGACTGTCCTTGAACTCGTCAATGAAAAGAAAACGGTAAAACCAAGTGGTTTTGACTCGCATGTTCAACAATGCCGGAAGCTATTATCATATTGAAAAAAGCATAGATGTTAATAGCAATAGGAAGAGTACTTTTCCAATGACAAAAACTGACATTTTGCAGTATCATTTGTGGTATGGTAATTATGCACATAAGTTATGGACAGATTTAAAATAATTGTATGTCGACGCAGAAACGTGAGAAATGTGGCAGACCACCTTTTAATATTGAAGTGGTTCTTTTATAAACTGATGATGTAGCAAAAAACAGGACGCAGTTTCTTATCCATTGACACTGTAGACAAATTTTAATGCTAAGAATGTAGAGTAAATAAAGTGCAAACAAATGTGGTGTGGAACTACTTATTGGTGAACTACAGAATAAATAAAACTGAATAAATGAGTGCGTAGAAGATGTGAAAATATGAAGCAGACGTTTTTTGTTGTTTGTTACTGTCAGGTTGTCCTCCTCAGTGTTGTTTACAAGCTGATTGGAAATTCCCATTCAAGTACAATAGGAAGCCGCAGGAAATATGATAGTGAACGGTGTTCGAAATATCCTGCAACTGAAACATTTGCTTTGGACAGCTAGCCGGCGGCTTTATGAGGCTATATGTTTGTTATACAAGTGCTTTTAAAGTTGAAACTAAGCATTTCCACAAACCTACAGGGTGAAGTCAAACTTTGGTTAAACAATTTGGAATTTTGTTGGCAAGAGAGTGTAAATGATGCACTAAGTGAAAAACAATCAGGGGATGTTACTGTTATATGGTAATTAGAAAATAAATGCAGTACATGATTGGAAGATATTTGTTTTCTGACACATAGTCCTTGCAAATCACATTTATCGTGTACCTTGAAAATTACGTCAACTAAATTGAAAAAAGAAGGTTGAATTGTTTGATCTTTGTTTTTGAACTCTGAACCATACTTTGTTTATGCGTATGATACGTCAGGAACGCCACGCCCAATTCAGTACATTTCCTTGCAGTCGGTATTTTTCAGTAGAAGCAGTCTTTAACTTGTTGCTACTCATGTAATCCATTGAACTGTGTGTGTGCCAGTGAGTGCTGTCCCAGTGAAACCTGGCCTTTGTCCGCCTTCCGATGGCTTTGGCATCACTGTTCACGAGTGCAGCAACGACTTTGAGTGTAGCGGCTCCATGAAGTGCTGTGCTGTTGGTGGGGGGGTGCTGGACAGATGTGCAAAGAGCCTGACGTAATGGGTGAGATGATGTGATGAGGGTGTTATCATGGATGTCGAGTCTGTAGATTAACGTAACAGATGTCGCTGTTTGTTGCCGAGCGTGCAATGGACGATTGGAGGCATAGAGTAGGACCATTCTTTAGAAGACATACGCATGTACATGTGCATTGGGAAGTCAGTCGCTTTGAGATCAGGACATAGACACACACATACAAGCACATGTAAGCACGCACACACGCTTGTATTTTCATAGACATACGCGCTCATGCACAAATCGCATGCTCTTAACATGCGTACGCTACCACATGCACCCATCGTCTCCTCACGGCTGTACATACATACAAACATACAACATTCACACACACACACACACACACACACACACACACACACACACACACACACACACACACACACACACACACACAGATTCACACACACACACACACACACACACACACACACACACACACACACACACACACAGATCTTTTCAACCACTTAAAATCAAGTTACGCACAGGGGAAGACGTATGTTTTGAGAAGATTTTGAAGGTGACTGCAGTAAAAAAAAAAAAAAGGGGGGGGGGGGAGAGGGGGATCAGCGAGAGATATGGGAGAGGGTCGAGGGTTGGGATCGGGTGGTAGTGCAGGAAAGGAGGGTTAGGAAAAAAAAATGGTACAGGGAGGATTATTGAGAGGTGGATTTCTAGAACACCTTTCCAGCGCCCTCCTGAGCACGTTTTGTGTTGGGCCAGGTCAAGTGTTACCAACGCCAAGCTCCGGCGGGTTCGGCAGGATGACTGACTTGCAGCCCTGTCCGGACTGGGACAAGGGTGTGGGTCGACACCTCTGCTACCTGCAAGGTTTCCCTTCGCGTCGCTAAACGCCATCGTGATGGCGAATGCAGGTTAGAAGAACATCTGCTCACAATTGTTATCCCCCACCCACCACCAGATATTAAGAAAGAAAAAAAAAAAAAAAAAGCTTCCTCCCCAAACGGTCCAGTGTAAGAAAGACTCCGAGTTCTTGATCCATACCCCGTCAAGAAGCACGTTGGTGAAATTCATGAGAAGTAGTCAACGGTGATCCTTGATATTCACAATACGTACTTACACAGGCTTTACAGAGAATATCATTCAGAGCAATTATGCTTTTTACGCACTACCAAAATGTGTGTAACCTTCTTCCAATGTAATATAATGCAATCGTTTTTGAAGTAAGTTTTGTAATGTAATGTAAAGAAATGAAATACAACGCAATGTGATGTAATGAATTATAATTCGTTGCTTATGCGCTCTTTGTATGTACGTGTGCGTGTGTGCATGCGTGAGTGTGTGTACGAGTGCTTGCTGTGTGCGTGCGTGTGCGTGTATGTGTGTTTTCCAACTTTTGTTTTTATGACAATTTCTGTGTACAAAGCAAAAAAAAAAACAGACAAACAAACCAACAAGCACGATTTTTCTGTACATGTTCAATGTGCATTCTGTACTTTTTGAAAATAAACTGTCCATCACGCACAGGATATCCTCATGGGAGTGTGTGGCCAATGAACTTTTGTCTGCAGGAAGATCAACTAGCGCAGAATGACCGCAAATGCTCTCATTCTGTCCAGACTCTCCATGGGCTGAAAAATTGCCACCCACGCGAAACTGACCCCCCCCCCCCCCCCCCCACACACACACACACTTCACCTTTCGAAGTTTATAAAGGAACTATCAGTTTTCCCGCAAGTTAGATGGCAAAGCGTAAAGGGCGGGAGCTATAACAGAGCATTGTTTCACCATCTTTTTCAATACAAATGGGTCTGTTAATCCCATCCCCATTTTTTTTTACCTACCTTCCTTGCATGCCCCCTCCCCTCCCCCCCCCCCCCCCCCCCCCCCCTCGGCGGAAGGAAGAACTCGGCGATCTTGTGCAGAACTTTTTTAAAGCTATACCAATTCATGGTGCCAAATGCTTTTATCAAATTAATAAACATCGAACGGAGTTCTAGGTTTTACTCTTTGCACCTTCTTGCACCTGACGAATAGCAAAATACCATATCCCAGTGCCAATACCTGCTCAAAAGCCACACCAAGATTCATAGACAAGGATGTTAGCGATGTGGGTGATGCTGCTGCTGAGGATCACTCTACCAAACACTTTGCACTGCGATACACAAGAGGGAGACGCCACGATGAATGTCGCAAGATGTTTCGTCTCCCTTCCACTAGTAGACATGAACCACATCTATCTGTAAATTAAATGCAAATTTCCCTATTGTCCTGAGACTATGGTCAGGGTATCGTGATATTATGAAATAGTGAGGCAAAACAATCTTGAGAGAGAATGTCACAGTATGAATTACACGATTTCCCGCCTAATAATGAAAGCCCAAGTAATGACGCACTTGAATGCATGGAAGCCGTGTGTCACTATTATGAAAATGTCTCTATTAGGAAAATGTCACCATTAGGAATATGCGCCAAAACACCCAGACAGTCCACACCAAGGTTTTGGAGCCTGGTACTCAAATAAAATTGGAATCAGACTGGAAATCAGCTCTCACAGCCCTCCACCCTCACATCCCCTACCACACTCCCTCATTCCTTTATCTCCCCACCATCAATTATTTCTAATCATCTGATGATTTCTACTTGTGGCATTAATCTCAGTCTACAAACACCTGAACCATCCTCCACCAGACATGGGTGCCAGGTTGGCTCAAATGCATCTGAATGTGTTGCCCTTCTGGTGGTGTATTTAGTGTAAGAAAGGTCCCCACTCCACACTTTTTTATGATGGTTATTCCCGCCTACTGTACAACCGTATCTGGGTGAGGATGTCAATCCCGAATTGAAGTAAATACCTGAAGTCAGCGTTCAGGACTTGGAATTTATATGCTTCTTCTATCTATACGTCAGCAGGGTGCGACAGTCTTCCTCCATTCACATTAACTTACGAATATTTGCAACCTACGATCGTAGCATTAAGGTAGATACTCATCAAGCCCGTGTGTCGCACTAAATTTGTGAGCAGGTTGGAAATCGGACAGGTTTTCTTCGTAGTGCTGTACCTTTGCTCTGTCTCCTGTTTGGTATGTTTTTATGTCCATGTCCTCTGAAGCGCGTGGTGATCTTAGCGGTCATAGTAGTGTCAGCATGGGCTTGAGTTTTCCTGCACTATATCTTGCCAGAGCGAGACCTGAATGAATTCAAGTGTTTCCCGTCACACAAAGATAATAATAATCTGTATGATGATGATGATGATGATGATGATGATGATATTTATTATATAATAATAATAATAATAATAATAATAATAATAATAATAATGATGATGATGATGATGATGTTCTTCCTCTTTTTCTCGATGTCTGTTCCAGTTCCTACTCAGACTTCA
Source organism: Conus betulinus (assembly GCA_016801955.1). Lineage (NCBI taxonomy): Eukaryota > Metazoa > Mollusca > Gastropoda > Neogastropoda > Conidae > Conus > Conus betulinus. The sequence continues at coordinate 455,419 of JADBJO010000403.1, forward strand.
TCAAGTGCATGTCCTTTGTCATGAGAACCATGAACCACCACTGCTCGGAGGACGACCTTCAGCAAATGGCGCAGGCCAATCACCGGGACCTATACACCCGCATGCCCGGCTCGCTTGCCCCTCGTCGCAACCGTCATCGCTCTTCCTTGGGCGACTTCCATTCATCCCATTACGACGGCTCGTGGTCGAAACGGTACGACTCTAGTTCCAAGTACTTTGGTGGATGGTCTGACTGGCACAGCTCTGGCTCCTCAAGCTACTACGGTACAAGTGGTCTGACTGGTACGGCTCCTCAAGCTACTACGGTAACAAGTGGTCTGACTGGTACGACTCAGGGTCCTCAAGCTACTACGGCAACAAGTGGTCTGACTGGTACGACTCCGGCTCCTCTAGCTACTACGGCAACAAGTGGTCTGACTGGTACGGCTCCTCAAGCTACTACGGCAACAAGTGGTCTGACTGGTACGACTCTGGGTCCTCAAGCTACTACGGCAACAAGTGGTCTGACTGGTACGACTCAGGGTCCTCAAGCTACTACGGCAACAAGTGGTCTGACTGGTACGACTCCGGCTCCTCTAGCTACTACGGCAACAAGTGGTCTGACTGGTACGATTCTGGCTCCTCAAGCTACTACGGCAACAAGTGGTCTGACTGGTACGACTCCGGCTCCTCAAGCTACTACGGCAACAAGTGGTCTGACTGTACGGCTCCTCAAGCTACTACGGCAACAAGTGGTCTGACTGGTACGACTCAGGCTCCTCAAGCTACTACAGCAACAAGTGGTCTGACTGGTACGGCTCCTCAAGCTACTACGGGCAACAAGTGGTCTGACTGGTACGACTCAGGCTCCTCAAGCTACTACGGCAACAAGTGGTCTGACTGGTACGGCTCCTCAAGCTACTACGGCAACAAGTGGTCTGACTGGTACGACTCAGGCTCCTCAAGCTACTACGGCAACAAGTGGTCTGACTGGTACGACTCAGGCTCCTCAAGCTACTACGGCAACAAGTGGTCTGACTGGTACGACTCAGGCTCCTCAAGCTACTATGGTAACAAGTGGTCTGACTGGTACGACTCGGATTCATCAAAGTACTATGGCTCTAGGGATTCTTCCTGGCCCTACGTCAGTTCTTCTGGCTGGTCCGGTTGGGGCTTCTCCAGCTCATCCAAACACTACGACAACGGTTGGGATGACTGGAAAAACTCGGGCTCATCGGATGACTACTACGACTATGGCAACGATCAGTGGGGATCTGGGTCATCGTCAGAGTACAGCAGCTCCATCTACCCGTCATACGGGAACACAATGTACGGCGCGTCAAAGGGCTATCACGGTCACGCTGGTGGCCATTACTCTGGTCAGCAATTTTCGGTCTCTCCCTGACAACTGCAAAAGTAAGTTTGACAGTATGTGAGAGCCTTATGATTGTTAGTCTGTTAGAGCTGTCCAACTATGCTTTACCGTTTCCGTGGATGTGTTATATCTTGATAAGATATTCAGTGTAGCAGTGAAGGCGGTTTCGAACTAAAGTCTTTAATATTTTCGTTTTGCCTTAAAGAATCCAAGGTGTGTGTGTGTGTGTGTGTGTGTGTGTGTGTGTGTGTGTGTGTGTGTGTGTGTGTGCGCGCGCGCGCGCGCGCGCGCGTGCCTTAATGTGCGTTTTTTGTATTTGATTCATGTGTAATTCGTCATCCAGAACGTAAAGAAGTGTGTGAAAAATCAAAGGACTACAGGAAACCTTTACAGTAAATACCAATGGAGCAAAAGAAAAAAAAAAACATTACTTGAAAAACCCGCTTCAACGTCAGTTCATCAAAACATGACAAAACAAATAAATACATTCCATTAATAAACTTTTATGACGTAATGTCTAGGACAAACAACAGCGCCAAAACCCAGACATAACAACACCAGTCATGAAACATATTAAAAACACTGTTCCTAGAGAAGTGAGCTAATCTTATAATGTTAGTTTTTTTTTCTTGCTGTTCAAATGAATGGACCTTTGAAAGGTTTGGGTGTTTTGTTGAAGTATTTTGTCAGATGCCTAATTCTGTATTCACACCAAAAATAACGGAATCAGAAAACAAAAAATAATCTTGTCTCCAAATACTCCAGTATCACAATTTTGACAGTATTTGCTTTACTAATTTAACTTACGTTTTTTCACAACACAGTGGTTTAAAGACCTAAAATGAGAAGGCCTCTTCTAAAGTCCTAAATTTTGTAAATGAGACAGCAAAGTGGTTGGACAGTATTTCAATGAAATGGCAAAATGGACAATTCAGTTTTAAACAGTGTATAGCTCACCCCCCAAAAAACAAACAAACAAACAAACAAAAAAACAAAACAACTACACACCCTCAGACACACACACACACACACACACACACACACACACACACACACACGCGCGCGCGCGCGCGCGCGCACACACGCACACACACACACACACAAACACACACACGTACACGCACGCGTAGCAATCGTATCTTTGGAGGGTTATCAGGGCACCATTACTGTGTGCGCTGATATTGTATGTCCTGTTACTTTGGGGTCTAAACTCTTTTTCAGAAAATGAAAGACTGAACTGGTCTAGCCACAACCACTCAGTCCAGAGTTCACTCCGTTTCCCAATCATATCAGAAAATAAGATAAACAGAAATGCTCACTTCCTATGTAGGCTGCAACTTAAAGAGAAGTCTATCAGGGGCACATGAGAGTTACGAGTTTCAATTAATCATTAACTAACCTGAATCCAAACAGTATAGTCCACGCTGTCTGCATTTCTGAAGAAGAGAATTATCCATGCATGCTGTTTCTACCAATACCCCCCTGCTCCCTCCTCCTGCTGTCAGATTATGTGGCACCGACCCTCGTGGACACGATGATGACGGAACCAATGCGCCATCCCGACGCCTACCTGTACGTGTTGAAGTACCACTGCAGAGACACGTGGAGCCACTCCCATCACTATCCCACCACGGTTTTTCTACGACGTCGACGTCAAGCATTGGCACCCCATTACGCCACCACAACATCATCACCGTCACCGTCAGCTTCTGGTTCCAACGACGCCTGCCTGTAAGCGTGCTTTGTTATGGTCCATTCCCTTTTTCTGTGTAGAGACAACCACAACTACAACAAAACCAACAACAACAATAACAATAACAACAACAAACAGACATACACACACACACTCATAAATACACACATACACACACACACACACACACACACACACACACACACACACACACACACACACACACACACACACACACACGCGTATGCGCACGCAGCAGGCTCTTATGCACTTTAAACACTGTCTTTTGTTGTTGTTGTTGTTGGAACATTTGAACGCTCACGTTGAAACTTCGGCTGCACTGCACTGTGATTGTGTTTAGAAAAGATAATGCATACAATATTATCTGAACATTCAGGTTGTTAGTATCAGCTGAGTGCATGGGTTGCAAAAACTGCCATGTATTCCGTTAAAGTGAATAGTCTGTTGCGCTAAATTCTGCAAAGTGAAATTACCTTCATGTGCTAATTAATATTCTCAAATTGGGGTATCTGTAAGAACTGTCTCTAAAACGCAGTTTTGTCTTAGAAATGACTGCAGTGACTTGTTAAGACGGCACAAACATTTTCATGTTCTTTTTCAAAGTGAATTTTCTCTGCAGTGATCTGTCTGAACCTTCTCATTTTTCATCAGTCTCGATCATCTCAAAATTGCTAAAATCATCACATTATTGATGAACATGTGCAGTGCGCAAGTGCTAAAACTGTCACTTTATCCATTAAAACAATCATTTTTAGAGGGTGCTGATATATACTATGTTTATATGTGAAAATAAACTTTGTGTATGGTACGGCCATAAATAATCACAGACTGTTTATCTATGTAGCTTCTTTCAAACGCAAAGATACGCATATTCGTGTTTTTGATCTGCTTATGAAACCCTGATGATAAATGTCAACGAGAATAGTGATATGTAAGGCAAGAAAATGGTTATATCAATTTCAAAGCTAAGGGCAAATAATTTAATATGTTAAGTATTGAAGTTTTCATGATTTCTAAGTAGTTGACAAAATTCACATCAGTTAACTCATTGTAGTGCACAAAACATGAAAATACTAAAATGTTCCCTCTCTCTCTCTCTCTCTCTCTCTCTCTCTCTCTCTCTCTCTCTCTGTGTCTCCATTTTGCAGGGTGCTGTTCAAAAAGGCGCAGTGTGTCCGTCACCACTTTAAGCAGGCAGAGCTGACCTGCTCGTCATCAACAATCTTTGAAACCATTGAGAATTACAAGCATTCTGTCCTCACCTCTGAGGTCGACCAGTGCTCCGGTTAGTTACCTCTCTTCTGTAATCGCAGTTAAGGAGTTGACTCGTGTTTTCGATTGCTGCATTCGGCAAAAATAAACATGAACACATCTAATGATTGACCAACACTTTGAGAGATCAGACTATGGCTATTTCAAGCTCAAAGTGTCTGTTAAATCGAAAGTATGGAAGCATCTAGTCTGTCCAACAACACCAATTCTGGCGTTCGTCGAAAGCGGTTACATATGTGAAT